>JAAMXS010002517.1:0-53454 GCA_019693525.1 Cylindrotheca fusiformis | reverse complement strand
TTGCAAAGGCAGCCAGTACCCCCCAGCGGAAAAAAGTTAGTAGACATTCAACTGTGAGTGGGATTGCGGTCGGTTCATCGCTCCTTGCCTTAGTCCCCCATTGGAATCCCAAGTTTACAAACGGTTTCATACAAATCTTCTCTCTTGGCGTCGATAATCCGTTGCACGTGGTACAGTTGAATGTTTCCAATGCGTTGCTCATTATTGTTATGCTGATGGGTCAGCTGCGATTTCCTATTACAACACTTGAGTCACGACGGGTGTTGTTCAATACGTTGTCAGTTGGGATGCTGACCAACTTTTTCATGGGAATATCGAACCTAATGGGAACTGGAGCTCCTTATCTCATCGATGCTTGGTCGTGGCCAGGACGTATTCTCCTTGGTGGGTCTGCATTGCTCTGTGCTTTGGGAATCGCTTGGTTGTATCGTGATATCCTGAAAGGCCCAGAAGCTGGAAGAGATGCTAACCCTTTTTTTGAGACTAGGAGAAGAGGATTGTTTTTCGCCACCGTGTACAACCTTTCCTTTTTCGTTCAGTTTTTGCATATGTTCCCCATGTTTGACTCCCGAGAGAAATTCGAGTCTTTTACATTCCCGCTGATGGCCGCGTGTGGCCACTCAACTGGCGTACTTCCATTTGCAAAGTTCGCTAACAATTTGTACCTCTCCATGGGCGCACTCTATGCGACTTTTCAGTACGAGAAGAGGATCAAAATTTCGACGAGTAATGTGATTCTGGGAGCTACAGCTGTTCTATTGCTCACGGATTTATACTCATATATCTTTCGCTTCATCTGGAATGTAAATCAAGGAGTACATCCGTTTTCCACCCTGTACTCGTACATTGCAGGGCTCCAGAACAAGTATAAGCTACATCTTTGGTGGTTTCTTCCAATGATTGTGGCTGCAATCCAAGGAGGCATCACAGCTTTTCGACAAAAGCCATATCGCACAGAGACATCCTAATCATCTGTCTTGTTCCTATTTCGGCGATACTACACTGAAATTCTTGTTTAAGAATAAGCAGCATTCTCCGACTTGTCTTTTTGGTCAGTATTTTTAGAATATCTATCACTACGGAGGCGGCTGTTTTCGGTGGCTCACAGCAAAAGCAATATCACAGAATGCCTTTTAAGCATCATGTTGATCAAAAATAGCGATTCGGACATGGGTGTGGACAATTTCAGTGTCTTCGAGTGGGGCCTACGAGCAACATATAGTCAAACAAGGGGTTCAAAGTTGTAGAATTTACAACAATGGTTACAGCAGCTTCTTTAACGACTCGACTTTCCCAGAGGCTCCCCACTCCTCATAAAACCGAATAGCCTCCCCAACACGGTACTTCGATTCCTGTTCATCCAAGAGTTCTTCACGTAAGAACTCGGCATATCGTTCATTGATCAATGCAGCATGGTGCATGTGGCCGGAACGTGCGGCCAAGACGATGGCATTCTTGTAGCTATCTTCTGCAAGGTCAAACTTCTTGTTCAAAGCCGCCTGCTCTGCCAACAGCGCCATATGATAATGCCCGACATTCGGATTCCCGCTTCGTACCCAACCCTCGATTCGTTGTGCCAGTTTGTTTGCTTTGATCCTGTAATTTCGTTTCTTCGTACGCCGAGCCATCGCAAACAAGGCTATAGCTCGATGGAAGGTTTCAAACATGATGAGAAACACACCAGGAGCCAGCTTAGTAAACTTATCTCCATGTTTGATTGCTCTCTTTGCAGCGGCTTCAATGTCGTAGAAAACCAACAACTCCCCTTGCAACATGTGCATTGATGAGACACGTACTGCTTCGGTGCCCGTGAAGCCTTTAGCACCGAAAACATCACCTTCCAACTTGTGTGAATCCTCCAGCCCCGTAGTCATCAGATTCAGCAACATCTGCCAGAACATTTTCAAACAGATCGCTTGCTCAGGCTGTGACAACTCCTCCATTTGTGACAGAACCTTGGGACACTGCTCAAGAATTGGACCCAAGCGCTTTCCCATTGCGTAGGGTAGCCAAACATGGTGTGCGATAAGATTCCACATAGCAAAGGCCGTCTCGCCTGACCTCATTCCAGAAGCGTAACCATCGGCAGTAGGCACCAAAGACTGTTGCAATGGTCTGGACCATACCAAACAAAAAGCATGGACCATATAAATAGTCTCCGCCTCTCGTGGGCCCCCCCAACGAGAGGCTTTTTGCAACGCCAATGCAACTTCAGCAAAATTTGCGGCAGTTTCATAGTCCTGCTGGACGACAACAGTTGCAGCGCCCAAATAAGAGAATCCCGGAGATGAGACATCGCAGACACCGTACTTCAATGTCATTTCCACGATTTTGCAGGTAGATAAAATATTCAAAAATATGTCCTCAGTCCGATAGCATGCATAGCCTAACCTTGATAGAAGGAGCATGGCTGCCCGATGCTTCGGATCCTTCATACGCCCCAGCTTTCCATAAATGTCTGTTGGCAGGGGGGCTTTCTTTGCCATCTTGATTGTACGCAACAGCGCTGTGACGGCCTGGAAGGGAATAGTGACTCGACTCCAAAGCATGTCAACTCCAAGCTCTTTCAAAAGGCCAAGGCAGATTTGAATTGTCTCCTTGAACTTCAAATCAACTGTACATATTTTTGCAACTCTTGCCATCTTCAATGGAAGCATCTCCATTGTAGTGCATTCCTCTCGATTCAGAACCTCATTGCTGTATATCTCTGCACACGCGCCATGGCCCAAAGCCAACTCTACGTCGGAACCAATCGTATACAGTGCAAGTGTCAAAGAACGGTGGGTGGTCCATTTGTCGCTGGGGAGAAAGTCGATTCCATTCGCAACATAGATCGCAGCACTTTCAAAGGCTGAGACTTTCTTGGCCTTTGTCGCTGCTCGGAGATTCAGCATAGCAAATTCATGTCGTTTTGATACTCGGTCTTTGTTGATGAGGTCGACGACATCGAATAGTTGTTCCTCAAGGTCATTCGCTTCCAACGAGTGGTAGAGAGCGGTTCCTATCTGAAACTGAAATTCCGGTGTAACTTTATCACTCAAGCACAGCGCCGCTTCCTGAACCTTGTCATGTACCCATTGGTATTTGTTTTGTCCACAAGCCTCCACCAAGTTGCTTGAAACTACTGCGGCAAGCAAGCTTATGATGGTATCAGCGGTGTATTCTGTACTCATGACTGATTGTTCCCGCCAAATGAGATCGAGTGTATGGGTGTCGAATGATGAACCGAGACATGCAGCGTACTGAAGAAGTAGTTGGACATTTGCTGGCATCTTTCTCATTCGTGCTTGCAGCAGATCAACAACGTTATCTGCGGACATGGTTGCGTCATCAATTCTATCTTCATCCCAAACCCATTTTAACAGACCAAGGTTGTACGAAATCAAACCTTCATCTTGAAACAATTTCATGAACTCGATCAGGAAGAATGGATTCCCAGCAGTCCTCTTGAAGCAAACCTCTGCCAACCCCCAAGTACGTTCTTCGTCATCGATGGACATCATGGCCATGATCATCTTATTCACGCCGTCAACGTCGCAGCTCCCGATTGCAATATCCGTGATGTGGAAACTGAGCTTGTCCTGCTTTTTCAGCAGTGTTTGGACCTTCTTGAAAAGTAGACTTTGGCCGTCCACTTCATTTGATCGATAGCACCCAACAATCATCAACGCATTTGGATTCTGCAGATCCGATATCAAGAAGTCCATCACTTCCAGAGATGATTCATCGGCCCATTGCAAGTCATCCAACACAAGCACAATAGGAGAAAACTCTTCATTCAGTGCTTGCATCAACACTCGGAATGCATACTTCACTCTTTCTTGTGCCACTTCAAAGTCATATTGTTGGCCGGCCGAACTTACGCTGTTCTGTCTCGTAAGTGGCAGTAGATCCTGCAACTCAGGTATGAAATTTGACAGCAGACTGGCAGAGGGCCCGAGGGCGGCTGAAAGGCTAGAACTAAAACTCAATGACTCATTGCCTGGGTTGGAATACTTCTTTGACGGATCTTGCCTTTTCAATACCCTCTTGCACATCTCACCAAAAGCACTAGCAATGGCCGAGTATGGCTCGTCGCTAGTGTTTAAATCAAATTTCCCCTGCACGTAAATGCCATCTTTCATACCGTCGATTTCTTTCTCAAGAGTTCTGGCCAACGTGGACTTTCCAACTCCACTATACCCGCTGATGAAAACAAGCTCCTTGTGCAGATTGGACTGAATCAAAGATTGAGCTGACACTGCATGATCGTAAGATTTGCTTTCCTTTTCCTCGTCCATCATACGCTCCAATCGAGACTTCAAAGTCTTGGTTTCCCTTTCCCGTCCAATTAAACCCATCGATTTGAAGTTGAGCTTGTTGATGGTGAGCTCGGATAGCATCGAATTGCTCGTTCGGATATTGGAAGATCTTGGCACTAGCTTGAATTCGTCTGATTTTGCACTGATTCGCAACGATGTTCGAAAGGAAGATGATGAAGTATCCCGGTGGACCCCAGAATTAAGGCTGGAGGAAGATTTGAACATTTTAGATGAGAGTTCATTTGACATCCTATCATCTCCGTAGCTATCGAATGTTTTGAATGAAGAGACTGTCGCAGCATCTTTTGTCCTTGATTGTAAACCAGACACCCTAACCATCAGGCCTGCATTTGATACACTACTAGACATTATGTTGCAACAGCGCCGCGATGTATTTTCAAATTTCTGTGTGAAAATTGTTTACTTCTTGAGAAACAACTATGATCCCAAGCGCTACTACTAAGAATTACCTATTTGTCGCGAGTTTCGCAGGTCTACTACTAACTATTAAAACGAAGCCACATCGAGACCATTGGGCTTTCTATGGAAGAGTTGATTCTTTTTTAATCATGGAAAGACCCTGGAACTATAGAAATTGCATACAGTACAAGAAACTACGTACACATCAATTGGCAACACTTAATAAACATAATAAAAGCACTCAAATATTGCGAAAATCGAATATTTAATCGAAACTGGTACCCATATTCAAGATGCGGACACAAGCAAGGTTATGTACTACGGTTTCCAACTTGGCTAGAGCTCGACTAAAAAAACCTAAAATTTCGTAGACCCAACTTGCTATCCGCTATTCGGGTAAGCGTACAGACGGATAGGGACTGACACCATCAGTGATGTTTTGAGAGAAAGAACAACAGAACAAGGAGTTGGGAAGCTTTCGAAGTCTCATCTGGCAAAGCGCTACTTAGAATGAAGACTGCTGGAAAAATTGATGGCCCTTAGGTAATTGTGATATGGAGAATTGCCATGAGGTTGTGTACCAGGCCGGGCACCTTTCTATGAAGTTTCCTAAAGCTCCCAACTCCAGAACCAACCAAAAAAGGTTGGCTTCTTTGTATTTCGGTTCTTTCAATTGATCTAACATTGCAAGCGGAAACCAAACACTTTGAAGCAGGACTTTTGATGGTCTCAGAAGTTTCACCTTCTTGTTTGCTACAGTTCTAATTCTTGTTTCCACTTCTGAGGCCCTGGTGCCATGACATAGTCATTTTTCAATGCAGTTGTAGCTGGAGCTTTCGTCTCAAGGTCCCGCGAATTGCTCTCTGGATTAGAGTCTCTCTTCTTTCTCACCAAGTTTGGATACCGTACGCAATGGGGAAACGATTGGGTCCAATTTTAGTGCAATGCCCCAAGGTTCTGTCACAAATGGAGGAACTTTCGCAACTGGAGCAAGCCATTTCTTTGAAAATGTTCTGGCAGATGATGAAGAATTTGGTGACCTTTCCTCTGACGGAGTATTCACACAAGCTGGAAGGTGACATTTTCAGTGCTGGTGATTTCACGGGCACAGACTCCGTACATGTAGCAACAGTGCATTTGTTGCTAGGGGAGTTGTTGGTGTTCTACGACGACATTGAAGCCGCTGCTAAGAGAGCAATCAGAGATAGAGATAAGTTTGCGAAGCTGGCTCCTGGTATGTTTCACAATATGTATGAAACTTTCCATCGAGCAATAGCCTTGTTTGCTATGGCTCGGCGTACTAGGAAAAGGAAGTATAGGACCCATGCTAACAAGCTAGCAACCCGAATCGCAGGTTGGGCGCGAAGCGGCAATCCGAATGTTAGCCATTGTCATATGGCGATGATGGCGGAGCAGGCGGCTCTAGACAAGAAGTATGGCGTTGTCTTGGCTGCAAAGACCGGCCACATGCACCATGTCGCATTGATCAATGAACGTTACGCTGAGTTCTTACGCGAAGAACTCTCGGATGAACAGGAATCGAAGTACCGACTTGGTGAGGCAATTCGTTTTTATGAGGAATGGGGAGCCTTTGGGAAAGTGGGGGCCTTGAAAATAGTATTAGAACGACTATAGTCGACATATAAGCTCTTGCAAGTTGTGGGGAACAACCCGGTTTGATTCAGACGACTTTAAGACATGCTGTTAGGTACAGTATTAGTTTCCATTGGTCTTGGAGAAATTTGGCTGCATATGTATTGTGGGGGTCCAGGAAACCTACAACGGAGTACTTTCTACAGTGCAGCTTGCTTTGACTCATCTTCGAATGAGGGGAGTATCAGCAGTCCTGTCTGCTAGGCATGCACTGAGGGTCTGCCTGGCACTGTGGGACTATGCAGCAGTCCAACGTTTGAAAAATGAAAGAACATTCTGTCTAATTTTGGTGAGAATGTGCTCAGCTTATCCAAAAAATCTAGATCTCTGATGTTGCCAGTCACCATTCTGAATGTCGCTCTGTAAAGGGTTCAAACAAGTTGATACAAAGTACAAAACTAACGTAGTCGTTGCTCGAATGCCATTTGAGAAGAAACCAGCTGACTCAGCACCCACACCGAGAACATGAAGCATGATGCAACAAAATGAACTGTCGATTGGGTAGTCTTCGTGTAATCCCTTCACTATTGCGACAAATTGGATAGCAACAATTAACTTCCTCTTTGTTTTCATCACCATCTATTCGCTACCACGACCACATGACCTTCTCCCGAATGGTTGATTTTCTGGGATTCTGGCTCCTATTGCTCTCCATTGCACAGAGGCAAACAGTTCCATAGTCGTCCTGGAAATCGGTGAATGCTTGCGTTGGTGGACAAATATACATAGATTGCTCAATCAACAACAGAATAGCGCATAGTGGAAGAAGTCATGGGGATCATCATCAGTGGCAGCGGGCGCTCCAACACGTGTGTGGACGCATGAAAACTGGGTCGCAGTGAAGCACACCATTCCCTCCTGCAGAAAACTCGGCCATCACTCATTCAGAAGCAATACGGCTGACAAAAAGACTGACAGTGCCAGCAGAGTTTTCGCATCAGCGACTTGAACAATATAATGGTGATATTTTTTCGGTTTGTGCCAAGTTTCCACTTTTCAGGAATTGAGCGCTGAACTCCTTCTGTTCTGAGATTGATCCAGCTGGAACATACTATACCTGTACAGTACTTGAAGACCTCTTGGTGCAAGGCATCATTCCTGCACAGCGAAAAGAAAATCTCAATACGTAAGGAAGACTGTGGAGTTCCAGTGATTGCATGTCCCTTTAATTAAAGATATGAGAAATGATTTTATGCACTTACAGAAACCAGAATGACACTCTGCTTAGATAAAGAAATAGCTCTATCTATCATCATAGGTGCTGGGGCATAATGGTTATTAAAATAGACCTCTTGGACATGAATCTTATTGTAACTGACGAGATGCCGATCTATTTGCGGACTTTGGTGGACATAGAGACATAATAAAATAGCATACGTCGCAGTCTTACTCTCTTTGCATCTTCGAATCATATGTGAAAGATGTTATAATCTCTCTTCATACGAACAAGAACTCCATTCAACATGGCTGCAATGGATGTCGACCCCGTCAGAGTATCCGACTTTCACTCAGAAGTCGATAATGCTGCCGCAGTCTTTTCAATCAACTCGTCCAATAGCTTTGACGATGATAGAATGTCAATGGAATTCTCATCTGAAATGTTTAAATCATCAGGCAGCCTTCATTCCGGGGCCCACCGGGGGACTTCATCATCGTCCTTTAGATCCTCTTTGCGAACGAAGCCAAAATCAGACGAGTTCAATCTAATGCCAAGATCTTCGAATATCCAAACGAATAATACGGTCTTATCAGAACTCACCATCAACAAATTTAGCACCAAGTCAATGGGGTTGATTGGAAGGGAACGCGAAATCAAGATTCTGAGGTCGTGCTTTGAGCGTATGATGGAAGAGGGCAAGGAACGTGCACCTCACGATCATTCATTATCAACGCAATCTCTGATTCAGTCTGATTTGTATAAGGAGCTTGTTTTCATCAGTGGGTACAGTGGAGTCGGAAAGTCTGCGTTGGCCAGAACTCTTCAGGAAGAGGTAAACGGTATGCAAGATGGCATTTATGTGGAAGGAAAATTTGATTTGAACACCAGGGACGAGCCATATTCGGCCATTGCTTCTGCTTTCGGTGAGATGTGCAATAGGGTATTGAAAAGGCAAGAACAGTCAAACCAAAATGCCAACACTGGCGATGATTCGTTGAGTTTTGGATCTCGCCTTTCAGCCGCCCTCGGGCCCTCTGCCAATCTTCTGTCAAATTTCATACCGGAGCTGCGGGATATTGTACCTCTTATTAGACGGAACAGCAACAGTGGCAGTTCTGACGGCGGACAATGTGACTTTGATGTCGCAAGAAAACGAGTGAAATATGCATTTCGGGTTTTGATGAGAGCATTGAATGCTGAGTTTTCTCCAATAGTTCTTGTTTTGGATGACTTGCAATGGGCTGACATGTCGTCTCTGGACGTGATGGACTTCTTGATTTCGGACCTGCAGAATCCGAATGCGCTGATGATTGTTGGATGCTATCGATCGAACGAAGTGGACGACCACAGTTTGCTTTTCAAGAAGGTCCAAAGTCTACTGAAAAAGCAAGATAAGCTCAATTTCCTCATCACTGATATTGAAGTTGCGAGTTGCGACATTGATAGTGTGAATAAGATGATTATGGCTATGATGTCCATCGACGACGAAGAACGTACTCGTGGTTTGGCAACAGTGTGCTTCCAGAAGACTGCTGGGAATCCATTCTTTCTAATTGAGTTTATGCACATGCTGCAGCAACAAAGTTTCATTTCGTACAATCTTGGCCTCTTAAAATGGGTTTGGGACGAAGATGAAATTGCGGAGGCAACCATGTCCGCAGATAACGTTGTTGATCTGCTGCAAGTACGGATGAGAAAGATGCCGGAAAATGTCCAGCTACTTCTACAGTACGCTGCGTGTCTCGGTTCCTCCTTCAATACGTCTACGCTAGACCTCATTTGGCGAGAACAATCCGTGATGAGTGCAGATTATTCGGCTGATACTATCACAAGCCTGATTGCAGTAGTAGTTTCAAGCAACTTGGTCGAGGCGTGTGGGGAAAACGAGTATCGATGGGTCCATGACAAGGTTCAGGAAGCAGCATTGTCGTTAAGTGATATTGTCACACCGGAATTTCAGTTACAGATAGGATCCGCACTGTACCATTCGCTGGATGGAAATGGCCTCGAAGGACAACTATTCGATGTGGTCGACCTCATCAACAAAGGACAAGGATCAGAACGACATGAATTTGCAAAATTGAATCTCAGAGCAGCGCGAAAGGCCAAGAAAGTCTCAGCGTTCCAAAGCGCTGCCAAGTATGCTGCGAGTGGAATAGGGTTTCTTCCCGACGACAAATGGACCACCCATCGTCCTTTGACACTTGCACTGTACACGATTGGTTCCGAGGTAGAGCTTGCTTTGGGCCACGGTGATTCTGCCGAGATATACAGCAATGAGGTTTTGAATCGAAAGGATTGTACTACGATGGAAGCGCTTCCTTTGAAAATGGCGAAAAGTTTGAAAATGTGCACAGTTGATTTGAAGTTCAAGGAGACCATCGAAATGGATTTAGACCTCTTAAAGGAGCTAGGTGTCAGATTGCTTTGGACTCGAGCCACTCTCCCCTTGCAAGCCGTCACAGCTCTGATGCGTACAATCAGGATGGCAAAGAAAGCACCCGCACCGAACGTCATTTTTGGAAAGCTGGGTCCTATGAAGGATCCAAAGCATCGCACTGCCATGCTTCTTTTGTCCAGGTTGAGCTATGCATGCTACAATGCTGACAACATTTTTCTGAATGTCTTGTGTATCTGCAAAATCGTGGAAATGACATTAAAGTACGGTGTTTGTGATGTCTCATCTCCTGGATTCGCTCACTTGGGTGGTGCGGTTGTGGTTGTACAACAGGACTATGAGACTGGCGCGCACTTTGCGGACGTGGGGTTGGCAGTGCAAAAAGCCACTCGGGGCTCGCGGGAGGCGGAAACTGTCCATGCTGCCCATTTGTTTTGTCTTCCATGGTCCAGACCATTGCAGCAGTCGTTGACACCTACTTCAGATGGCTACGCTTCTGGAATGAGGTCAGGAGATACAGCCTATGCAATGTGGAATCTCATCATGAACCATGTTTGGTTACCGTACGCAATGGGGAAACGCTTGGGTCCAATTCTAGAGCAATGTCCCAAGATTCTGTCACAAATGGAGGAGTTGTCGCAGGCTGAGCAAGCAATCTGTTTGGAAATGTTCTGGCAGATGATGCTGAACTTGGCAACCTTTCCTGCGACGGAGGATTCACACAAGCTGGAAGGTGACATTTTCACTGCTGAAGGCTTCACTGGCAAAGAGGCAGTCCATTTGGCGTCGATGCATATTTGCCAAGGGGAGTTGTTGGTGTTCTATGATATTGAAGCCGCTGCAAATAGAGCTATCAAAGGTGGACATAAGCTGGGGAAGCTGGCTCCTGGTATCTTTCACATTATGTATGAAACTTTCCATCGAGCTATAGCCTTGTTCGCAATGGCTCGGCGTACGAAGAAACGAAAGTACAGGACCAACGCAAACAAGCTGGCAAGACAAATCGAGGGTTGGCTGCGAAGTGGAAATCCAAATGTTGGGCATTATCATATGGCGCTGTTGGCAGAACAGGCAGCTCTGAACAAGAAGTATGACCTTGCAGAAGAGAAGTACAAAAATGCCATTGTCTCGGCTGCGAAGACCGGCCACATGCACCACGCCGCATTGATCAATGAACGATATGCTGAGTTCTTGCGGGAAGAACGCTCGGATGAACAGGAATCGAAATATCGGCTTGGGGAGGCGGTTCGGTTTTACGAGGAGTGGGGAGCCTTTGGAAAAGCGAACTTGCTGAAAAAACTGCTGTAACCTTTTTTGTTTCAATATAGAATAGTAAAAGCTTTAGAACTACGTCCATTTCAGAGGACCAAACTGCTTTGATTCAGATGGCCAATCCACGACCATAACTTTGATTCGTCCGATTCAGATTTTTCGCCCCCAAATTGTGTCAGAGGCAATGCTACGAAGATGGTGATACTCGATCTTCATTTTCAAAATAGGAACTGTCACAGTGTCCCACCATCATTGCACGTCCACACTGATTCATGCATTGAGACGAAGAAGCGGAGAGATTGATTCCAGCTGTTAAATGAAACAAGAATCCATGAGAACAGTGCAGCAGCCGTTCCTACTTCTCTATCTGGCATTCTGCCTTCTTCTTTCTGCTGGATTTGCTAGAGGACAGACATGCGATTCCGACGGGGTTTGTGACAAGTATCCGCAGTGTACGAAATGGAAAGACGATGGGACATGTGAGCGCAACAGGGTACGTATTAGAGATAGCTTTCACGCTAGTCAATTTCGATTCATACAGAGCGAGTTATACAAACACTTATGTCTCTCTTTCTTCATTCACCCACTCCTGCCTTCGCAGATGATCATGTTGGAGCGATGCCCTGTTTCCTGCAGAGAGGGAAGCTGCAAAGATAATCACCCTCGATGCCCCGTCTGGGCCAAGCTTCGAGATGAATGCGATGATAACCCTGAATTGCGAAAGAACTGTCGAAAGAGCTGCAACTTTTGCGATGTGCCAACAGACGAGGAACTAGTTGAAGGCGGTGCCATCATCGAGGAGGATGACGAGATCGTCGAACCCTGTTTGGATAGTCATGACAATTGCAAATACTGGGCCGACAAGGGAGAATGGTGAGTAGAGAAAAACTGAAAGACAGTTCATTGGACCGAAACGATTCTAACTTATTCTCTCTTTCCTTGGGACATATAGCATTGCCAATCCAAAGGTGCGTTCGTTCCCAATGTAGCCAAAGTTGTCGTCAGGGTACGTCATGTCTGATCCTTACCTTTCTTTTGACTCTGGAACTTTACGATTGAAATTCGAACAGTGTAAGTTCATTTGAATTCTCTACTACTATCGGTATCCAATCATTGCTACTCTCGCCCCTAACTTTCAATCGGCCCAAAAGACATGACCAAGAGTTGTGCCAAGAGCTGCACTGCATGTGGAGGATCAGTGAAGAAGAATTTTACTTTGGATGACGAAGACTTTATTGAACCAAGTAGTGTTGATACGATGGAACCAGACGCTTTGATTGCGGAATCTGCCAAGTTTGGGGAACCGCAGAAGGCAGAGGGGACAACAAGACTGAAGACTCTGAACAATGTTGCATCGACAATTGAGTACATGAGAAGCGATGAAATCTCCAATCTTTCAGCAGACCTGGTAGAATCTTGCCTCAATCGTCACGAGTTGTGTTCCTTTTGGGCCGTCATTGGTAAGAGGTATTGCAATAGAACATTGGTCAATTCAGCATGTCCATTGTCTAACTCCACTTGCTGTCCAATAACAAGGTGAATGCGGTAACAATGAAGCATATATGAAGATTCAATGTGCTCCGGCGTGCCATAGTTGTCATCTGATTGAGTAAGTCTACAATCATTGATTCATGTTGGGGTGCTTCCAGTCTCCCACTAAAGCTATCTGTACTCACGTTGTCGATGATATAGCATCACCCAGCGATGCCCTCCGCTTGAGGATGCCGTGCCAGCATTGGAGCCTGGTGATCTTAACAAAATGTTCGAACGTATTGTAGCGACATCTCCGGGCAACCGCACTTTGACTGATGAAGAGCGCCAGGAGTTGGCCGACAACAACATGACGGAATACACCGTGGTGATTCATTCTCGTCCTAGTGAAGAGCCTGCTACCGAAAGCAGCACCAAAACCGATAAACTTCCCCCTTGGGTTGTCGTGTTTGAGAACTTTGTAACGGACGAGGAATGTGAAACCATGATCCAACTGGGTTACAAGCATGAATACAAAAGGAGTGCTGATGTCGGAGCTCTCAAGTTTGATGGAACACATGAGAGTATTCAAAACAGTCGTAGGACTTCTGAAAATGCCTGGTGTTCCTTTCGCCATGGATGCCGCAATGAAACTGTTCCTGCCCGATTGCATGATAGGATGTCTCGGGTGATGAATATTCCACCAGAACATTCGGAAGATTTTCAAATTCTCAAATACGAGAAGGGACAGTTTTATCGAACACACCATGTACGATTTTCCGCATTGCCGTGTATTTCTGATGAACAATTGTCTAACATTCACCCTCATCTTACCATCGCACAGGACTACATCGGCCATCAGAAAGATCGCCAATGTGGGCCAAGGATTCTGACGTTTTTGTACGTTGAAACTCTAGGTTCGAACTGACCCTGTCCCGATATGCTGTATATCTCACCTTTCTCATTCTCGTATCAATAGCCTTTATTTGAGTGATGTGGAGGAGGGGTATGTCTACCCACACATCCATTTGTCTTCCTTTTTTCTTGCTGGCCAAGTTTCTCACTTTCGTTGTTTACTACTTGCAAACTACTATATAGGGGTGGTACCAACTTTCCAGATCTGGGTATTACTGTAGAACCAAAGAAAGGACGAGCCCTCCTTTGGCCATCTATTTACGACTCGGACCCTTTGAAAGATGATCCCCGCATGAGGCATCAAGCTCTACCTGTAAAGGAGGGTACCAAGTTTGCGGCAAATGGCTGGATCCATCTCTTCAACTATGTTGATGCTCAGAAGAGGGGTTGTCATTAGTACCGATCTTAGTCGTCTCTATACTATAGTTGTATAGTTCTTGAAACGACTGGTGGTATTTAAAAGTAAGGTGGTTGCATGCAATGTGCATGATAATGGATATTTTCGATTTTTAAAGCTGTGGAGAGAAAATGAAACAAGTACTAGTCTATCGTCTATCCAATCTTTGAGCCTTTTGAATAGCAACCGTAGTAGTATAGCTTCTGAAAATGATGAAAAAGCTTCGTTTTTGCTTCGATTCATCTCACAGCATCAGTATATGTTTCTTTTTTCAACCCACACTATCCAGAATGTAATCTCGCCGGAATCGGTACCATTGGCCACGATTTTGTCTGTTTTCCTTGTACTGTTCTTTGGAATTGCCCGATGGGTGGTCCAAATGAACACAATAGAAATTGTTTAAAACTGCATAATTGTATCCGAGAGCATGACATTCCCGGAAGAAACTGATCTTGTCCCAACCATGGCCCCGAAAATCTATTTTTATGAAAAGGACAATAGAAGAATGGAAGGGTCAGAACCCAAAACAGACATTGCAGCAGTTCTCATCAAACACACATCCTTCGCTCTATAATTACCTTCCCAGTATTTTGGAATTCCTGGTTTATATCCCATCACATAAGGTTCATAGTTCAACGCCTGACCGATCGACAGACGAGGAAGTAGGTAGGCATCACCTGACTCGCTGCTGCTGGTGTTGTTCAACCACACATCATATTGCGTCGGAAAGTGTCCTGCTGCAAAATCCTTACCCCAGAATTGGCCCATTCTTTTCTTTTTGACCTTTTGGATGACACCTGCCTTGGTCAATGGCAACCATTCGGCATTGGCAGTTTTGGATCTTGCCGAAGCATAAAGAGAAAATGCTGGCAACACAAATAACGTCTTTTGTTTGTTGGGAATATCAATTCTGGAATACGCCGCCATAAGCTTACTGTAGCAGTCTCCGGGGAGAGGTATTAAATCGACATCCATTGCCACAAAGTAGTCACTTTCAATAGATTCCATGGCTACCTTTCGGAGGATGTTGTACGGGTATGGGAGCTCTGTCGTCTTCTCCATAACAAGGTGAAACGAAGTTTCCTGTAGGATCTGCTGACTGATGTATGTTTCTGTAAAGTTTTGCAACCGATCAATATCTTGTAAACTCTTAATGTAGAGTGCAACCGATGCTGGCCCATTCCAGTATTTGAGTTGAAGGAGCATGTTTTGGAACTTTTTGGTTGACAAATGGGTTGCCATTACAATAGTTTCCTTATCCAGACGACCTCGACGACGAGGAATAATGTTTTGTAAAATCAATGGTCGTACTCGTTTCTCATTGTTTATTGGCAAGGCTTCGAAACGACGTTTCAATGATGTCCACAGGTCGGAAGAACTTTTGTATAGTTGTTCTTCTTGTTGTTGTCCAGAAGGCACCACCCCTCTTGCCGTTTCTGGGAATATCGTTGCATCAATTTGTACATCCAGCGTGGTCGTGCCAGTTATTTGGTGGTAAACAATTAAAAATAATACAACCGCAACAGCGCCCAACCAAAGCTTCAGTCTTTGTTGCTGATGCTTGCCTTGATTTGATCTTCCGACAAGTTTCTCTTGTCTCATTATGCTTTCTTTCAATTTCCCTGTGGAAGGAAGATGTACACAACACGGCTTGTAGATTGTCTTCTATATATATATAGCGAGCACTACTCACAGCCATCCATATATACCCCTTGATATTGTCGATTTTGTTTTTGGTTTGTTCTCTTGTGTTTGATTTTGTTGTAATAAAATCGTCATCGTCACCAAACCGTGTGCAAAAACGACAAAATGACCGCGGTCATTTTGTCGTTGCTAGCTCCCAAACAAAAATAGATCATATCACAAATCAAGTGAGTGCGACCGATTGTTTGGTTGTATGTCTGGATGCACAGGCTACAATATTTCGCAACAATATTACTTGATGAGTTCATCATTGGATGACATTCGAACTATCAAAACTGCTATGGAGACACGACAAATATATTGGACCTGATGGCCATGGTTGCTTAATGCTCACACAATTCTATTTCCCTAACATTCCAATCTTGTTTTGTAAACTTGCGCTCTTTCATCAACTCCAAACGATGTTCACAAGCTTCAGCCCATGTCATAGACCCACCTGCATGTTCCTGTTGAACTGGCACTTCACGGGTGGACACGATCCGGCGCTCAGGATTGATTAAAAAAAAAACTATAATACGCCTCGTCTTCTTGGTCATAATCCGTCTCTTTTTCCTCGCGTTCTCATCGCCATTGCCAGCATCGGCTGCAGGCAAAACGGTCTCCAGCTTCGTCACCTTGTGGACGTGGCTGTTTGGGAAAACAAGTAGACGCCCTTGGATGGTTTCTACTTGCCCAAGTGGGTGAAGACCCTCATGAATGATTTTCTCCAATTTATCTGGTCGACCTTGATCGACGGTAGAAAAAATATACTGCGCTTCCCGCTTGTGGAAGGCCCGTTTGAAGAGGATGTTGCCGCCTTCAATTTCTTCATCCCGGTCAATAAAGTAGATGGCAGTAGCGACGATTTCTTCATGTGACATTCCCTCGACGTGCCAAACACCTTCATACGTCTGGCCAGGAGATAGTTCGTAGTCTACAATCTTGGTCACCACCTGGACCTGCTTGCCTCGCAACGATACTGGCACTTCTTCGATTTCTTCTATGGGCGAGTTGTCATACTCTACTTCGCCCTCCGCACTTCGCAAGTGTTGTTCCTTCACTATCCGGCAGTAGCTGTAGACAGATTCAATCAATGGCAAAGCTTGTGAGAACAGCTGTCCCAGTGATGCGTAGAGGTCTTCGTGTTTCGCTCTGGGAACAATATTGTTGATATAGTCGCAGATAGTGCAATTTCCATCAACACCAATGTCGAAGTACGTCGGCAGCCATTGGTACTTGGCACTGGCTTCGTACGCCCGACCCCAGTAGTCGAGCCCTGAAGAATTCTCTTCGCCTGATGGACCTAATATGGACGGCAAAGATCGCATCTCTTCTTCCGGCTTGAGAAGGGGGGACACTCCTTTGACATAGGAGTATATTGCTGGGTGAACAATATCTCTAACAATACCGTTGGAATGAGGGTGGTAGTCCACAATTTCTTGGTTTTTAATGAAATTGTCAATCTGAGACATCAGATTATGATGCAAGCCTATTGGAACGATGCCATCTGCAATGGCAACTCCCTCTCGTATATGTCGCTCTTGGCATTTGCTCCATAAGGCATCCAGTGGAAGATGAGATTCAGTTTTTGCATCACATAAGAGCTCGCTGAGATCATCCATAAGAGCAAAGCAGTAGAGAAAAGCAGTAGGAACGTGGCAAGTAACGATTCCGTCTTCTTCGGACACATTGTATCCAGCAAGGGTTAGATACAGAAAACCTTTTTCTCCTCCTTCTCTCTCAAAAGCAGGATTGTTTTTCGTCCCTCCGTTTACAAACGGACACGTCTCGGCTACAACACCTTTTCTTGGAAATTTCGCCATCAGCAAGGCAACTTTGAAGCTGTCCTCATCTCCAACAGATGTCTCTATTAGCTGCACCTGCTCCCTTGGAACTTTAACCGTCAAGATAACAGTAATGCAAGAAGTTCGATGTGGCAATTCAATCAGTTGGATCGAAAGCGATTCCCTCTTTGCTATTTCAAGATCTTCGACACACAAAAACAGTCCTTCTTCGACAGCTTTCTTTCCAGTGCTTTGGAAGGTCTCCCAAGATTTCGTTTCAGTCAATACTCTGCAGTACTCTGCAAATGTTCTTTGCTGTCCTGCACTCGAAAAGAAAGAGTAATCTTCCTGTTTCTCCGGAGCTGGAACACAAAGAGTTTTCTTGTATTCATTGTTCGATATCATGAGCATGGTATCTGTAGTGACAGTTGCAGGAGTTCCATCCTTCTGCAACCAAAACTCAAGGAGGTTCTCATATTTTGACCCTGCAGGGAAGCGATACAATCGTCCGGCATAATTGGATTCTCGCACCTTCACCAACTCCTCCACAAACTTTGGGGACTGTGGAACACCACAATTCTTCAAAACGCGTCCATTCTGGATGCAATAGGGTAGGACGGAAGAATTCCAGCGTTTGGAAACCCTCCGCAACATCGCAAGATCTTGAGTACTTTCCAGTACATATGAAAGAACTTCGGCAATCAACTTAACTTGGCCATCATCCAACAAAGAGAATCCAGAGCAGTCGTCCGTCATCTTCCATGTATTCTGAGCATATGAGTTGCTGTGGAAGTGTGCAGTTACCACAATTGGTCTGTTTCATCGTCACTCTTTGCAGATCTTGGTCACACGGCTCAAAAATCTTTCAGGAACACTCACCCCCTTGTCGGCTTTGCGTCAGAAGAAAAACGCAAATCTACCTGACGGATTTGCGATGTAGTGCGGAGAGGGTGAAGGAGTCCAATAGGTTTCCAAAGCGTACTGAGCTCGGAAAAGTTTTTTAAAATCTGAAAACTGCATTCCATCTAGTCGACTGGTTATGGCCTATTATAGTACCCAAGAGATGAAATCGATACTCCACAGCTACTAGCAACAGGAAGACACACACTTCTTAAGTCGCGCATACTTCCCTAATATACTCTGGGAAAGACAAAAGCCACCGCATTCAATCCAGCACACAGGTATATGGATAGATTGGTTCTACAAAATGACTACTACTACTACTAGTGTTGTAGCGGCTTTTGGTGATGTGTGAACCTATGGGAATGTACAGTGTGGGGATCTCTACTACTAATAGTAGCTAGGTGCTATCAGTCGGTGGGGGTGATGAATCATACATGACCGAAATATATTTGAGAAACTCTTCCCAAACATTCCTACTGACGAGCTCTGGATTGACCTTATTCTTGGGTTCTTCTTGTTCTGATGGTGCCAAGCTCTCCACACGGATAGTGTAGAATGGATAGAGGACTCTGTATTGAAACCCTGAAAATAAGGATTCGTAAAAAAAGCTGATCTTATCCTTTTCGCCACCTCGAAAGTCTATAAAGTTTGGAGGACAAACAACAACAACAATGAAAGTGGTCAGAGTGCACAGCAAATCAACATCAAGAACGAAAACCCCCAGCGACTTCGTACCTTCCCAGTATCGTGGAAAGCCTAATTTCAGACCAACGACGTTCGGTTCAAACTCTTTACTCTCCTCCACAGAAATCGAAATACTGTAGGCAAATGGATCTTCCTGAGGTCCCTTTAGCCATGTGTCGTATTGGATAATGCGCTGATGGTCTTCCTTATTGCGTTCCACAGGACTGCTGTACGGTTCCAATGTACCATCCTCAACCATCTTGACGGCTTGTTCTTTGGATGTGGGGAGCATAGCAGCCTGTTGTTGCGTACTATTTCCACCACCAAGAAGAGACGTCATGGAAAATGCTGGCAGAATGTACATTTTTTTCAATGTGCGTAGATTCTTGTTTTGCACCGGAGTCAATGCGGTAGTCAATTGGTCATGACAATTGGCAGGGAGTGGAACGAATTCCACATCCATGGCAACAATGTATTCACTTTCCACAGCTTCCATGGCTATCTTTCGGAGAATGTTGGTAGGAAATGAAAGCTCCGAGGTTCGTTCGAGTGCCAAATGAAAGGATGTGTTTTGAAGAATGTTTGGATGGGTTTCTATAAAGTCAATGAAACGATGAATATCGTCCAAGTTGCCAATATAAACCGCCACCGATGCTGGTCCATTCCAATACTTGAGCTGTAGTAGTAAGCTATCAAATTGATACGTTGATAGATGTGTCGCCAAAACCAATTCCTTCTTCCGAAGACTGATCCCATGAGAAACGAAATTTTGAATAATCAAGGGCCGTATTTGTGGATCATTATTCAATTCCAAACTGTCCAATCGATGCTTTAGCCATGTCCGAAGATCATCACCATCTACGTTCGGTAGTGTTTGGTCGGGAGATTTCTTATTGTTGTTGTTGTTGTCATCTTGCAAAACATCCAGTAGGTCCACGCCTACGGTCACATTGTTTTCTGGAGATACCAAAAAGAAGAGCACAGAAGCTGCAGCAACCAACAATGCCGAGCCTCGTAGAAACTTCATTTGAGTAGCACTGTCTCGTTGAATTCGAACCATCACTACTAATCACCTTTTATGCATGTTTTTTTTAAAATGCAAACACAACAACGACAACAACAATACAGCAAACAGGGAAAGGATGGGTCATCATGGATTTTATTCTGCTATTTGTTGGACGAGAGAGAGACCAATAATAAGGAGAAGGAGCATAATAATCCGATTAGTATGTCCCCGATATTATTTGGGGGAACAGAGAGACGGTAGAAGGAAGAACGTTGTAATGACCCAATGACCGGAGTACTGCACTAGCGTTTATTTTCCAGAACCCCAAATTTCCGAAGCAACAAATCCGAACTCGCATGGCATCAAAGACCAAGACCCCCCTATGTATTACATATAGGAACCGGTATTTCATGTTGGTCTTGCATACACACAAAACGGCGTACTATTTCAAAAAAAGAAAAACAAGAAGGATCTCTCAAACCTAGCTACCTTGATAGAGGATGATCTCCCCATTCGCTGTATGTATAGTACTGTTGAGTATTATTCTTGTGACGGTTGCGAATGCAGCTTCCACCAGTACTCAACAGCAGACAACAACAATTGGTGGTGGAGAATGCAGGATTCCCCAAGGAGAAGAACAACAAGTCAACATTGACGGTAAAGTTGATCTTGGCGATGCTAACAATAGCACCTGTAGCAAGCAGTCTTTCGACGAAGAAGAAGAAGAAGAAGTCGCTGGTGAGGCCAGCTATTCGGACATTTCGACACCGGCTCCCATCAATTATGATGAATTGGGTTCTGACTTTGGAGTCGCACAGACCATTGATTCGAACCTTGGACAGGAATGTCTGGACCGTATCTCAGAAACGCGAGACTACATGACCAACAAGGTCATGGTGGAAGATTCATACGAAAAGACTAGAAGCCTGTGCGAGAACAAGCATAAAGATTGTACCTTCTGGAGCGTCCTGGGTGAATGCGAAAAGAACCCTGCTTATATGCGTCTGAATTGTGCACCTGCTTGTCAATCATGTGAGGTGAGTTCCTAAGACCTTGTTTTGAAATTACCCTTTGCTGTGTGCGATGCTCATATTTTGTTTTAATTTTTTTCTTCATTTCAAGATGCTGCACATCGAGACCCGCTGTCCCCTAGATCCAGATGCCGTGGATGCCTTGTACCCCGGTGATGTCAACAAGCTGTTCGAGAGAATTGCATATTCACCCGAATACAAGCAATACGAGCCCAAGATAGTATCCAAACCACCTGAAGGACCATGGCTACTCATGTTTGAAAACATGTTATCTGACGTTGAAGCGGAACGACTTATAGAGTTGGGTGGTGAACGGGGTTATGAGAGGTCATCCGAAACTGGAAAACTTCAGGCTGACGGAACCCACGAGAGAAAAGTTGACCCTGGACGAACATCCACAAATGCATGGTGTATAGGAGAATGCATGGAAGATCCAATTGCCCTATCGGTCGTGGAGCGTATAGAGAATATCACTGGGATACCAGAACCAAATTCCGAAAATCTGCAGCTTCTTCGATACGAAGAGAATCAGTTCTACAAAGTACACACTGACTATACCCTTCATCACAGGGAACGTCCCTATGGAGTACGGATACTCACATTCTATATGTATCTGAATGATGTGGAAGAGGGCGGAGGCACCAACTTTCCTCGTCTCAACAATTTGACAGTGACGCCGAAACGTGGTAGAGCTGTGTTGTGGCCATCCGTCCTTGACGAGGACCCTAACAAAAAGGATGTTCGAACAAATCATCAGGCACTACCTGTCATAAAGGGGGTTAAGTACGGAGCCAATGCTTGGATCCACCAAAGGGATTTTAAGACTCCCAACGCAAAGGGTTGCAACTAATCTAATGATAATAATAGTAGCGACAAACTACTGTAGCAATTAACTTGTCTATCCGGGAAAGTATAGTGTACATATTTTGGGGAAACGAAAGAGATGATGGGAGGAGAGGGATGAGAGACCAATGACAACAGTAGTACTGCAGTAGCGCTTATTGTCAGAACCCCAATTTCCGAACCCTCGTTATGGTGTGGCAACAAATGCGAACATCACTACATCGCAGTATTATTCTTGTTCTTTCATAAAATGGAACTCTAGAAAAGGATCTCTAAAACTGACAGGATGATCTCACCATTCGCTGTATTGATCCTGCTGAGCATTCTCGTGGCAGTTGCGAACGCAGCTGCATTAGACGGCTCCACCAATACCCAGCTCGGAGAATGTATGATATCCCAAATGGCAGAAAAAGCCATCACTGACGGTGGAGCTTCCCTTGGCAATGATAGGAATAGCGCTTGCGTGGAAGAAGAAGTCGCTGGTGAGGCCAGCTATTCGGATATCTCGACACCGGCCCCCATGAACTACGATGAAGTGGGCACTGACTTTGGAGTTGCTCAGACGATTGATTCAAAGCGTGGCCAAGAATGCCTGGACCGCATTGCAGAAGCACGAGACTACATGACGAACAAGGTTATGGTGGATGATTCATACGAAAAGACTAGAAGTCTGTGCAAGAACAAGCATAAAGACTGTACCTTCTGGAGCGTCCTGGGTGAATGTGAAAATAACCCTGCATACATGCGCCTAAACTGTGCTCCAGTTTGTCAATCATGTGAGGTAAGTCACAATATCTTGTTTTCCAATGACTATTGTGGTGTTCCATGCTCACAATTCCTTTCCTTGTTTCGTCATTTCAAGATGCTGCACATCGAGACCCGCTGTCCCCTTGATCCAGATGCTGTGGATGCCTTGTATCCTGGAGACGTCAACAAGTTGTTCGAGAGAATTGCATACTCACCCGAATACAAGCAATACGAGCCCAAGATAGTTTCCAAACCACCTGAAGGGCCATGGCTAATCATGTTCGAAAACATTCTATCAGACGTTGAAGCTGAAAGACTCATAGAGTTGGGTGGACAGCGAGGTTACGAGAGGTCTTCCGAAACTGGACAACTTCAAGCCGACGGAACGCATGAGAGAAAAGTGAATCCTGGTCGAACGTCCACAAATACATGGTGTTTAGAAGAATGCATGGAAGATCCAATTGCCATATCGGTCATGGAGCGCATAGAGAATATTACAGGGATACCAGATCCAAACTCCGAGAATCTCCAACTTCTTCGTTACGAAGCGAACCAGTTCTATCAAGTTCACAGTGACTACATCCCTTATCACACGGAACGTCCCTGTGGAGTGCGGATACTAACATTCTACATGTATCTGAATGATGTGGAAGAGGGCGGAGGCACCAACTTCCCTCGTCTCAACAATTTGACAGTGACGCCGAAACGTGGAAGGGCTGCGTTATGGCCATCAGTGCTTGACGAGGACCCTAACAAAAAGGACATCCGAACCAATCATCAAGCTCTACCTGTCATAAAGGGGGTTAAGTACGGAGCCAATGCTTGGATCCACCAAAGGGATTTTAAGACTTCCAACGCAATTGGTTGTAACTAATATATATAATGATAATAACAATACTGGCATGAAACTATACTGTAGCAATGAACTTTCTATCCAGGAAAGTAGGACATATTTGTTGAGATTTCGATTGTTTGGGGCTAACTTAGCACAATACCATCATAGTGGATGTTTCTCAACTTCGTTCGAGTTCACTAGAACCTGCCTGTTTCTATCAGATGTGAATGATTTTCAATCGTCTCTAACTTAATGCAACTACAGTTCGTTGGCGTTACCTGTCGTTTCCGTCGATATGAGATCCAGATTGGACGTCTTGCACACCATCTTCCATTCAAACCTGGCGAGGCTAGAATCGCCATCTCCAAATGTTACTTCTCAATCAATGACGTAATAGATATCTTGGCACTCGTCGTTTACATATACACTCGTGTCCTTTCCATGACTCAAATCATAGAAGGTCCCGTCCTGTTCTTGTTCCCATCAAGATCAACAAGTACAACAAGATATCGTCCAATTGTCCAATAATGCTAGTCAGTCTTCCACGCGGAAGGCATTCCGTTCAACACATACTTTGGGGAGAAGGAAGAACGATAGGAACTCAGTACTGGAGTAGCGCTTTTTTCAAGAACCCTAATTACCGAACCGTTGGAGCAACAAATCCGAACCGCACATCGCCATAAAGAAGGAAGACTTTGGGAACAGTCTTTTGTGATTGTTCTTGCATAAAACGGAGTTCAAATCTCTAAAACTGATAGGATGATCTCACCATTCGCTGTATTGATACTGCTGAGTATTCTTGTGACGGTTGCGAAAGCAGCTGCCTTGGACCGCTCCACCAATACTCAGCAGACTACAATCGGAGAATGCATGATTCCCAAAACGGGAGAAGCCGACGTCGACGGTGAAGTATATCTTGGCAATGCTATGAATAGCACTTGCACCAAGTCTTCCGAGGGAGAAGAAGAAGTCGCTGGTGAGGCCAGCTATTCGGATATCTCGACACCGGCCCCCATGAACTACGATGAAGCGGGTTCTGACTTTGGTGTCGCACAGACCATTGATTCGAAGCGTGGCCAAGAATGCCTGGACCGCATTGCGGAAGCACGAGACTACATGACGAACAAGGTCATGGTGGAAGATTCATACGAAAAGACTAGAAGTCTGTGCAAGAACAAACATAAGGATTGTACCTTCTGGAGCGTCCTGGGTGAATGCGAGAATAACCCTTCCTATATGCTCCTTAACTGTGCTCCTGTTTGTCAATCATGTGAAGTGAGTCTCAATATCTTGTTTTCAAATTGCTATTGCGGTCTTCAATGCTCATAATTTTTCGTTTTTTCATTTCAAGATGCTTCACATCGAGACCCGATGTCCCCTAGATCCAGATGCCGTAGATGCCTTGTACCCCGGTGACGTCAACAAGCTGTTCGAGAGAATTGCGTACTCACCCGAATACAAGCAATACGAGCCCAAGATAGTATCCAAACCACCTGAAGGGCCATGGCTAATCATGTTCGAAAACATGCTATCAGACGTTGAAGCTGAAAGACTCATAGAGTTGGGTGGACAACGAGGATATGAGAGGTCTTCTGATGTTGGAAAACTGAAGCCCGACGGAACCCACGAGAAATTAGTGAATTCTGGACGAACATCCACAAATGCATGGTGTTTGGGAGAATGCATGGAAGATCCAATTGCCCTATCAGTCGTGAAGCGCATTGAGGATATTACAGGTATACCAGAACCAAACTCCGAAAATCTCCAGCTCCTTCGGTACGAAGAGAATCAATTTTATCAAGTTCACAGTGACTACATCCCTCATCACACGGAACGTCCCTGTGGAGTGCGAATACTAACATTCTATATGTATCTGAATGATGTGGAAGAGGGCGGAGGCACCAACTTTCCGTACCTGGACAATTTGACTGTGACGCCAACACGTGGAAGAGCTGTGTTATGGCCATCCGTCCTTGACGAGGACCCCAACCAAAAGGATATTCGAACCAATCATCAAGCTCTACCTGTCATCAAAGGGGTGAAGTACGGAGCCAATGCTTGGATTCACCAAAGGGATTTTAAGGCTGCCAACGCAAGGGGTTGCAACTAATCTGTTTCATAAAATAATCATAATAGCATCAAGCTACCGTAGCAATTAACTGTCTATTTCGAAGAGTATACAGTGGACCAACCAAAACTTAACTCGTCTGCAGGCGGTTCATATCCTCCTTCTGATTTGTCTGCCTCATTTCTCCGTCGTCTATTCATGACGAAACAGAAAAGACATATCAGGACGAGCAGGGTTCCACCTACAGCAATACCAATGACGGTTCCCAACGAAAATATTTCACCCTCTGGAGAATTGTTGGCCTCTGGGAAATTGACTGGAGATAGAGGTCCTGTCGGGGCTTGTGTTGGGGGTGGTGTGGACGGCTGTGTCGGGAGCGGTGCTGGAGCTTGGGGAGCTGTTGGTTCGGGAAGTGGTACAACAAAGTCTGAAACTGTAACTTCGGAAATACTTTCGAGGTCTTGAAAGGAGGCACTGTCATCTCCTTTCAAATCTTCGACAAAATCGGCTCTCAATGAGGAAAACGCCAACGGAGTTGTAGCCAGTTGGTCGACTGAGACTGGAGAGTCCGCAGTGTAAGCAAAGGTATGGTCGTAGGTTATTTGTACACCTGCTCCTTCCTCTTCAAGATTTCTTCTATCCTCCCCTTCCACAAAAGCAACGTTAATGATTTCTGGAGTATTGCCCAAAAGATCAATAGAAGTAGTTGAAAAGAATGATTCAAAATGCAAAACCATTTGTCGAACGAAAGCATCTTGACACGATTGATTGCATTCTGTCAATCCAAACAACGTTACGCTCAACCCAGTCAGCGTCTGAACAATCATAGTCTCGGACGGTGCAGCAGAAGGCGCGGTTGGAGGCGTGTATGGTGTTTTTACTGGAGAAGGGGATTGATCTGGAGTAACTGGCGCAGTCGTTGGATCAGATGTTGGTGCCGCTGTTACTGGAGCGTCAGTAGGAGCTTGCGAAGGTGGCGGTGCCACTGGCGCAATTGTAGGGTCAGTGACGGGAGCGATGGATGGTGTCACTGGCGCAATTGTAGGGTCAGTAACAGGAGGGTTGGTCGGTGTCACTGGCGCAATTGTAGGGTCAGTAACAGGAGGGTTGGTCGGTGTCACTGGAGCAATTGTAGGGTCCGTAACAGGAGGATTGGTCGGTGTCACTGGGGCAAACGTAGGGTCCGTAACAGGAGGGTTGGTCGGTGTCACTGGGGCCAAAGTAGCTTCAGTGACAGGAGCGATGCTAGGTGTCACTGGGGCAATCGTAGGGGGTGGAGTAACTGGAGCAGTAGTTGGTGGTGGTGTGGCTGTTGAGACTGGTGCGGCTGAAGGTGGTGGTGTGACTGGAGCTGCGGTGGGTGAAACCGTGGGAAACGATGGTAATTTTGTAGGCACAAGCGTTGCTTCGGAATCAAAGGTCGGAAATCTTGTGGGCGACAGTGTGGATGGCGCAGAACCGTCCACTGGGCCTGGCGTATCGCAGCATAAAAGAAAAACTCCATTTGGGCCACTTGTCGGACAGCAGTTTCCAGCCAAGCCCAAGTTGGCGCAAGCGATGTTTGCCTCACAGCTTTCGGCGGGGATAGAAGCCGAAAATGGGGGCAATGTAGGTATCACGAAATCATCGGTAGGATCAGCTGCGAATGCACTTGAAGGTTCCATTGAATCTGGCACAAGCGTAGCATCAGAAACGAAGACTGGAAACTGCACAGGGGACCGTGTGGGACTCCCCGTTTGAGCGGCACCAACGGCTGAACCGGTTGGAGACGTCGTTTCAGAGCTTGCGGCATAGCTTGGTTCATCACAGCAATCTAGAAACATTCCATTCGGGCCCCTTGTCGGACAGCAACTTCCAACCAAGCCCAACTCGAAACACGCGCTGTTTGCCTCGCAGCTTTCGACGGGGACAGAAGCAGAATTCGGCGATGGTGTTGGTGCATTCGGCAGCACTGGTGAGTTGGTTGGAGATGCTGTCGTTTCGAAGACCACTTTATTGCAGCAATCAAGAACAAGTCCACTAGGAGTCGGACAGCAATTTCCTACCAATCCATAGCAAGCGCTATGTGCACTACAGCGTTCGGATGGGATTGAAGCTGGAGTCGGCGGTGGCGTGGGCGTTATGGGTGCATTCGGAGCAACTGGTGACGGGGTTGGAGGTGGTGTCGTTTCGCCCCCTACTGGATCACAGCAATCAAGAAACACTCCATTGCGAGTCGGACAGCAATTTCCTGCCAACTGCAAGTTGAAACAGCGGCTATTCGCCGCACAACTCTCGGCTGGGATCGAAGCCGAAGTTGGAGGTGGTGTGACAACTGGAGCGCGTGTAGGGGGTGGCGTGACTGGAGCATCTGTGACGGGTGAACTTGAAGGATCCGATGTCACTGGCGCGAACGTTGGGAATGGTGTAGGGCCCGGTGACGGGTCTTTAGTTGGCTGAGGTGCAGCTGTGGTTGGTGTTGGTGTTGGTGGTGGAGGCCCTCCTGTTGTATCACAGCATCCCAGAAACACGCCATTCGCTCCATCTGTCGGACAGCAATTTCCAAACAATCCCAGGTCGGCACAAGCCTGGTGGGCCCGGCAGCTTTCTGCTGGTACAGTTGCAGGAGCAGCCGTAACAGTGGAGATGTCCCAGTCGATTTCCGAAAAGCTGTACTCGATCCCGTTGCTAGCACAGGTAAAGGTCAGATCTTGAAAATTCGACTTCAGGGTCATATCAGCATTTAAAAATCCAAAACTGCCTTCAACATCGTTTTCACGATCTTCGTCTTCTTGCCTCCACTCGTTGTTGATGGCTGTAAACCAATAGTACTTCCAGTTCAAGCCTTGGGCGACTTCGCAATAAAAATTGATGAAGAACTGTACTTGATTTTCTGGGCTTGCGACACTTACGCCTTCGACGAATCCTTTGGAGGGCCAACCAGTTTCTCCAATTACCAGCTCCTTCCCTTGTGATTCAGGTAAGTTCATGACCCAATTGAGATCGGTCACCATGTCGTTAATGGCTCCATTGATGGGGACCCCTTCCCAAAATGGGAAAATGTTGGCAACAATAACATCAACTTCCGACCTTAAATTGCTGTAGGCGCTGTAGCTAGGAGCAATCTCGGCAATCGAAACAGGAATCTGCGGGAAACCCCCATTGCTTAAAATTCCTTTCGCTTGCTCCATGTACCCAATGTTCTGACCGGTTGTGACTTCTTCTCGATAAATGCTCTCTGAACCAACCGTAACCCCCAATACTGTATTCGAATCGATCAAGCCAAAACTTATTAAATCAGCCAAGGCCCCTTTTTCATTTTCAAAGTGGTATTCTTCTTCTCCAACCCACATTCCCAACCATACTTGCATTCCCAATTCTCGAGCAATTTCCAGCACTTGTACACCTTGACCGCAATCCCCAATGCTCAATAGTCGAACTCGATTGGTAATCCGTTTCAATATGGTCAGTTCTCGATAAATCTGATCATAGAATTTGCATTTATCCCAAGCAGAATCTGGACCATTTCTGGCATTGTAATTGACTCCATAAAGGTGGACGGGTTCTGCCCCTGCAAGTAATGGAAATACTTGCAACACGGACAGGAGCAGAAGAGGTATTCTATGGGAGGCGTGTATCGCTGTCATCGTTTTGTTTTGTTGGTGGTGGTGGTGGGTGGATTGAATTGCACCTCTGCTGATAAGATATGATACTGGGTTAGAAAGGCGGGCTTCTTACCATCAACAGCAACTGAATTCCCGCGTAAAATTTTGGATGACACATTTTCCTTGTTTGCCTTTGGAGCACGACTCCGGCATTAACAGACATGTATGTGACACTGGTAAGAATAACAATCTAATATGTGGGGATGTAGGTTCAATATCGCTAAAACACATCTTCGGGAATCAAGGAAAAAAATTTCTTTCACGTGTTTGAACTCTCGGACGGTACTGGCCCTGCTTGCGTGCAATGCTCGCCAGAACGGTGGAGGAGGGGGAATTTTCTCCCATATCTTCCCCCTCCGAGATGACGGACAGACGTATGTTGAAGACTCCGTCATTTCTATTGGATTTTTGAGGAAATGACGCGGAGGAACAATTCACACTGACGACGACGGTATTGGCCACCAGCCAGTCATTGGTCCGTTGGTGGTCATCGTTCCCCAAGAGAAAAAACGTAATTTGACCACCATGCACAGCAACACGATTACATACGATTTACTTTTGCCACGTCTGTGGTACATTTGTACGTGCATATATAATACTCTGACAAGACGGTTTTGAAAATCAACGGCGCAACTTTCTGTGTCTTGCGCACTTCTTCCATCACATTTTTTCGATCGACGTTGTTGTTCGGTCGGAAAAGACTTGGCACCACAGAGCTTCTTTTTCACATTTGAAACCATGACAGCTTTTCGGATAGGAAGTAGTCATCGCAAAGTGTCTGAGAATCGAGTGCGAAGTCTTTTGAAAGAAGTTCGGCGGAATGATTGCATAACCCAGCTCTATGTTTGCAACATTGATTTCAACACACAGGGAGTCTTGGAGGGTATGACAAAACTGTTGGTTCGCGACGGAAGACGGTTTTCTTGCATCAAGCTCCTCTCTTGCTCTGGAGATCATCTTTCTACCATTCTTACTATGATTTTGGACCATGCCAGCACTGGCTCCTTGGCCCTCTCCAACATTTCTCCTGAAGTTCAGGAACTTCTGAACGAATCTCTGAGAACCAACCAATCACTCACAGCATTGAGAATATCCGGTTCTGCCTTTTTAGCTACCTGCTTGGACGGCTTGAAATACAACTGTACATTGAAAGAACTCGATTTGTGCGAAAGTCACTTGTCGGAAGCTGCTGTCGACTGTCTGTCCCAAACACTGTCTAGTACGGCGCAGCAGAAGTCGGGACTAGAAGTTTTGAAATTGGAAAGCTGCGACTTGGGAGATTCTTCAATGACACATCTGATGGAGTCGTTATTGGACCATAAGACACTCCATACATTGGACTTGTCCAGCAATGCTGCATCTACCAAAGCTATTTCAATGGTGGCTAAATTGATTCAACAAAACAGAATAAAAAATCTGTACATCAATTATTTGCTGCTGTCGGAAGATCTCGACCAGAATGTGCTCCTGGACGCCATTTCCTCTCTTGAATCCAATACCTCCCTATCCGTTCTAGACGTATCTGGTAATCATTTTACGGACGACGCGGTGCAGGGATTGGCGCAAGCGATTTGTTCCAATTCAACTCTCAAAGCTTTGAATGTCAGCGATTGCGATATTGCCGAATCTGAAATCAAGACATTTGCTCAATACTTGCCCCAATTCAGAGGTTTGAAAGAATTGAATTTGGCGGAAAATGAAATTACCGAAGCGGCCGCCTTGGCGCTTTTGGAGGCGTTGAAGGACAATCGTCTGCTACAAAGTCTAGGACCCTTGGAAGAAAAATCGTACGAGTGCACAGTGTTACTTGAACATTACTTGGATCTCAATCTGGCAGGACGACGAGCCTTTCAAAATGATATCTGCCTGGGGGTTTGGCCACATTTGTTGGCAAGGGCCGTCAATGCAAACTTGTCGTGTGGGAGAAATGAAAATGCAATCTTTTCACTGCTGAAAGGACCAGCACTCTTTGAACGATAGAATAGCAATTTTTGACCCCTTAACAACAATTTTAGAAAACCACATTCCGAAACTTTGCAAAGATTTCGTCAAGTTTGTAGAGCATCGGATTAATGGACCCAAAACTTCACACCGACGTGATGAAAGCGAGTGCCATTCCCAATTGGATTTCATGTCGAACAGGAGAGTGTTCCCGCAACAAATCTTTGGGACAGCCTGCTACTACGGTACCTCTTATTATTATCACTATACTAGTAGATAGTCTTATTGTGTAGATTTGGATTTCTATCTAAAGCGTTGTTTTTAATCATCTAGCCGTAGTAGTTGATTGATTCGATCCTCCTCAAACTCTTCTCTCAAACACAAAAATGCCTTGACATCCTGCGATGACAAATCCCACATTTGTTTGCGTTTGGAGGCATTGACCAAATCGACGACATCTTCCAAATCATCCACATTCATCAATTTGGCAATTTGTAAGAGACGAGACAGTGGCGTACAGGCACGGTACAACGCCACATTGGAATTCAATTCATTGGAAGCCAACCGATCCTTGGAGTAATTGATAAAATCACGAACATCCGAATCCAAACTCAGGGCACCCATGGCGGTATAGTGACATTTTTTCAGTGAGACTTCGAGTCTCTTGCAGGCTGTCCCGATAACTTCCAATACCATGGCATCCGCCAGTCGATCAGCAAGGTGATTGCATAGGGGTTGAATTAACTCATCCAAACAGGTACACAATCTTGAAATGTACCCTTCACTGACTGCCAACAGTTCGTAGGCTTCCTCGTCTAGATTATAGTTCATGCGCACAGCATGACGGTCAGCCGCGTTGGCCCCGCCCATGACGGCAAAGCTGGCCCCACCGCTCCCATCGCCGACCGCATCGGTGACAATGGCCCGGATCCTTGGTTTCATGACGGACACGAGGGATTCCACAGCACTATTGGCGGACATTTCAAAGGTCTCAGCGACCGACGACAAGCCCTGGACGCACATGCGCAATTGTTCCGTGTGGGGAGTGTTGGGAGGGAATCCCCGATCCACGGCTTGGAGGAGGACTTTTTCCAATTCGTGTGTATGATGAGCTGCAACCTCCAAATCATTCAATGTGGCACACGCAAAGGCAATACCCTCTTGAATCTTTCGTCGCTTGGCGGCCTCGTCGACTGCCTTCGCACCACCTACGGCATGACTGACCGTTTGACCCTGTCGGATCAGATTGGTGGTCGCATTGAAGATACCACCAGATCCAGAAATGAGTCCCTCTCCCGGCTTGAGTGCCGACACTCCAATGTCTTCCGCGCGACGGCTCAAATGCTCCGCCAGGATTCCTTCCAAACAATCGGAACAGAAATTGGCCACGGCCGATGCGGTTCCGGTATGCCCAGTGGCAAAGGCCCGTTGAGTACCCCGACGGGCAGCATATAGACAACTTTCCACAAGAGACGTCTGAAGGGCATGTTTGGTGTTGGCCATCGTCGTCGAATTGGACGAATTTCCATCATGATCATTGGACAAGCCGAGTGGATTGTAAAAGCGTAAATCTTCTTCGATCATGTTCCCAAAGGCACGCTGCATCGATGCCAACAACAACGATCGTTCAATGACAGAATAATATCCTCCCACTTCGGCAACTTCTTCATGAAGTTTGGTATGAGGAGGCAAAATTTCCAATGGTTTGTAGTCTTCGTCTTCGTCTTCGTCAAAAGCATCATCGTCTTCCTTTTCATCATCGTCCTCAAAGGGCAACGTCGAATCGGCTTTGTTTTCAGTCTTCTTCTTTTCACTTGACGACGATGACAGGCCCGTGGCCCATTCCTTTCGTTCCCGTTCGATTCTTTTTTGTTCTTGTGCCTGTCGGAATCTCATGGCTCGGGCCTTGTTGACCTCCCGGACAGTATGTTCAATGAACCGTGTATACGATTCGGCATGTTGCAAGCAAAGTGCAGCTTCTTCCAATGCCGCATCAACATCGGCCAACGACCCGACCTGTTGAGCAAAGCCACAATCATCCTTGTGATCAAAATCATCTCCCTGCAACGAAAATCCGGAGCTCTTGTATTTGACTTCCAAGGCTTGATAGATCCGTTGCGCATTGGCGCTGGACACGGCCAATTGTTTGGATTGAATGTACTGTTGAAAGAGGGGAGATACGGCCTGTTCCACTTGTAAATGGACCAATTGGACGACCGCCGCGTCTCCATCAGCACGATGCAAACAGTGCGATACCATTGGCAAATGATGTCGCAAAATCGTCACGGCCGTATTGTACACTCGGGCCATGCCCACATGCGGAGGAGTCTTATTGGACCCCCCTTTGCCTTTTTGTTTTTGTTGCTGCTGCTGTTGTTCTTGTTGTTGTTGGACCTTGCCGAGTTCGGTGGACAGGACTCCGGTGAGGAATCGAACGTAGAGCGCCACAGCCTCCTGTTCCATTTGCACCATTTGAACGAGCGGTGTTAGTTTGCCCAGTTGGACGACGTCCGACTGCTGAACGGCCTCGGAATACTGCTCCATGAGGGTCTGGCACAAGGATTGATGGGTCGATTCCAACTGTGTGACAGTGTATTCTCCCGCATATTGCGTGGCCCGTTCCGTCAACCGGTTCTTCTGCTGCTTCTGCTGTAAATAGGTCGCAATGGCCCGGCTGGCCTGTTCGTATCGTTGGGCACTCAAGGATTGTGCCGCTTGATCACTCGCCTTTCGCAAAATCAGCGCCGTTTCGACGTCTTGTGCGTGTTCTTCCAAGGTTCGTTTTTCATCTTCCAACTGTTTGATCTCCTGCGAGGCTTGCGACCCACCCGAGGCAATCTTTGTCAGAGAATTCAAGATGGATTCCGAACAAGCAACGGCCGTGGAGACAGGATGTGAATCGACGTCTTTCAAGTTGGGAAGCCGATGCAAAAGCTCTGGCAATTCAATCGTTTTGAACTGTTCCAAATCTTGGACGAGTTGCGTCGACAATTGTTGGGCCGTCTCATGACTCTTTTCCGAGAGTGCCAACAAGGCTTCGTACGGATCGTCACAGTCCAGCGCATCGACCATGCTTTTGGGAGGATCCTCCCTCATGCTTATCGTTGTCGCCATCGTCGTGGTGCTTTAGATATATGATAGATGATGGTAGCAATAAACTGGGTCATTGCTCGACAGATTCACAAGCCCGCAGCAATGAGGTTAGGATCCTCGTCATCGTCACCAGCAAAACTGTCCGAAAATCCGATGACACACGGACACGCTTCTGTTCGGAAGGCGCACGGACGTACCATCCACGGGACTACAAAGCTCATGATTCAACAGCTCAACATAGTCGAACGAAGGTGGGAATGAAAAGAATCAATTAATCTCTCTCCCTAGCAGTTGTCCTTTTCATTCTTCCATTTTACTATGAGAGATTAGAACATTTTTTCACCTAGCAGTGTCCCGCTGGCTACCATTCGCTCATAGTAGTTCTTCTTGTCGTGGTCGTTGTCATCATCATCTCTACTGTTTGGTAGGTAGCAACACATGATCGCCACTTCGCCCTTGGAAGGCTTGAAAACAATGGCACTAGGACCTGGTATCAAGTTTTTGGGATCCACAGCTGGCAAATGCAACTTCATCAACGGACCGGGCTTTCCTTTTGAGTCCCATAAATGAAGATCGGCATCAAAGGTTGGGAATACCCAACTCGTAATGACGGAAAGATCCATAAACAACATCTCCCTCCAGGTTGGTAATGGTTTCCCACTGATACGCATAATGGGTAATCTTTGAAGACTTCCCCGAATATCTTCTGGTTTCGCCTTGCTCTCTCGGTCATAGTATATGAATATTTCATAATTTCCCGCCAAGGACCTTTTCACATCAGGATGGCGACCTCTTAGATCCATTAACATGATCATAGCCTCCGAGTCAGTTTCCGTAGCAAATGTAGATGTGATTATATCATTGGTCGAAATAAAAAAGTCAGGATCGTCCGAGTGCCGTGATTTGGCATCTGCCTTGATTTGGGAGACCTTTTTGGGGTCGATATAATTGATTGCAACCGATGGTGTTGGCAAGAACGCCTTTCGCCAAAATACGTTGAATAGGAGGGATTTGTTGTTCATCAAATAGTGTTCTTCGACACTCACGCAATCGGACGCAGCAGCATCATGTTGTTCATTCTGGATCCGTTCCATGTCGAGACTCTTAATTTCAGCACCATCCCTCAACATGGAAATCAAACTGTAATAGGTGGCACCATCCCCCAAACAATGGCAAAGTGAAAAGAGTAACAGATATTCGTTCCCACCAACTGGAATGAACATGAACTTGGTCACTCGTTCATCCTTTTTGTTGATGCGGAAAAAGCCAGGTTTCAAGAATGCGCCTATCTCGTTCAGCTTGTCGATTATATCGCTATATGAAGACGAACTGCAGAGATCGTTTACGGGTTTGGTAATAGGTGATGCCGAGATGATCGCATCAATATCCTCATCGGATACTGTTTTCGGGAAGCTGCAAAGGAGTCTCTTGTGAATCTTCTTGTTCTTTACCAATCGACCGACCATCCAAGGGTTGGCTTCGCAAATCAGCTTCACCCGCGATTTGAGCATGGTCAAGGATTTATCGTAATCCACACCTTCTGCAGAAAAAAAGTTTGCAGTAACTACAGAAGGTTGCATCAAAACAAGCATTCCACTTTCCATATCATTCAGAGGAAGCAACAATCGGTTCTCTCCATCACCCATGAGAATCTTGGACTCAGATTTGCTTTCGTCGTCTTTCCTTCCACACTGCATTGTGTCGTTTTTTGAAGCTCACTACTTACAAATAAATAATGGTCTTCAATCAAGTATTGAGAGTATTGCAGATCTTGCAATGCCAAAAGGTGGCAATGCAGTACTATGGATGTTGTCATCGGCATGATGATTTCCACATACAACGAATCTTGAAATAATGCCGATGATTCTCAAGAACTTTGCGTGGAATTTCTATGTGTCCAGAAAAAAGCATCTTGCCGGGTTCGACGCCAAGCCGGCCACATTGTCATAGGACACGGAACGGATTAGCTCGTCCATCACCCGCCGCCCTCTCTATTTAGGAACCATCCTTAAAAAGCATTTGTCGTTACATACTACGCGTGGCGAAGGGGAAGAAGAAGGTGCCCAATCTGATGCCAATGGAGAATACCCGTCTAGTTCTTGCACATTGGATGTTTCTTTGTGATGACCAAGTTTGCTGCAGGAAGATATAAACTACATCGTCGCGTTCACTGTGCTCCGAATGCAAGCCAAAGACAGACACGAACACACTTAGGATCCTTATTATGAGGTGTATCTACAGTACCTAGCTAGGGTTCGGAAAGAAGCACGGACGTAGTATCCACGGGGCTACGTACCTTGTGATTCAGCAGAAACCATATGGCTACACTTATTAGTACCTAAAGAGATCAGAACAAATGACAAAAAGATATCACATACTACTTTGTCTCCCTCGCAGTTGTCCTTTTCATTCTTCCATTTTACTAAGAGAGATCAGAACATTTTCTCACCTAGTAGCGTCCCGCTGGCTACCATTCGCTCATAGTAGTTCTTCTTCTTGTCGTCGTTATCATCATCTCTACTGCTGGATTGGTACCAACACATGATCGCCACTTCGCCCTTGGAAGGCTTGAAAACAATGACACTAGGACATGGTATCACGTTTTTGGGATCGATAGCTGGTAAATGCAACTTCATCATCGGACCGGGTTTCCCTTTTGAGTCCCATAAATGAAGATCGGCATCAAAAGACGGAAATACCCAACTAGTAATGGCGGAAAGATCCATAAACAACATCTCCCTCCAGGTTGGCAATGGTTTCCCACTGATACGCATAATGGGTAATCTTTGAAGACTTGATCGAATATCTTCTGGTTTCGTCTTGCTCTCTCGGTCATAGAAAATGAACATTTCATAGTTTCCCGCCAAGGACCTTTTCACATTGGGATGGCGACCTCTTAGATCCATCAACATGACCATAGCCTCCGAATCAGTTTCCGTGGCAAATGTAGATGTGATGATGTCATTGGTAGAAATAAAAAAGTCGGGATCGTCCGGATGCCTTGATTTGGCAGCGGCCTTGATTTGGGAGATCTTTTTTTGGTCGATATAACTAATCGCCACCGATAGTGTTGGCAAAAATGCCTTTCGCCAAAATACATTGAATAGGAGGGACTTGTTGTCCATCAAATAGCGTTCTTCGACACTCACGCATTCGGACGCAGCAACGTCATGTTGTTCCTTGTGGATCCGTTCCATGTCGAGACTCTTAATTTCAGCACCATCCCGCAACATGGACAGCAGGCTGTAATAGGTGGCACCATCCCCCAAACAATGACAAAGCGAAAAGAGTAAAAGATATTCGTTCCCATTTTCGCCAACCGGCATGAACATGAACTTGGTCACTCGTTCATCCTTCTTGTTGATGCGGAAACAGCCAGGTTTCAAGAAAGCTTCCATCTCGTTCAGTTTGTCGATTATATCGTTATATGAAGAAGAAGAAGAACTGCTGAGATCATTAATGGGTTTGGTAGTAGTAATAGGTGATGCCGAGATGATTGCATCGATGTCTGCATCGGATACTGTCTTGGGAAAGCTGCAAAGAAGTCGTTTGTGAATTTTCTTGTTCTTTACCAATTGACCGACCATCCATGGGTTGGCTTTACAAATTAACTTTACCCTCGATTTGAGCATGGTCAAGGATGTATCGTAATCGACACCTTCTGCAGAAAAAAAGTTTGCAGTACTTACAGAAGAATGCATCAAAACCAGCATTCCACTTTCCATGTCATTCAGTGGAAGTAACAATCGATTCTCTCCATCCGCCATAATCTGGGACCCAGATTTAGTACTTCCCTCGTCGTCTTTGCTTCCACATTGCATTGTTGTTGTTTTGTTGTTGTTTGTCAAGCACGCTCTTTTTGCAAATGAATTATTGGTCTTCGATCAAGTGTATTGTAGATCTTTGCAACGCCAATAGGTGGCAATAACGCAGTGTATACACTATGGTTGTTGTTGTCATTGCGGCGTATCTAAGGCCAAGAAACTCAGTAGTCACCACACACGGCATGCAACGAGTATCTTGAAATATAAGATTCTCAACAACTTTTTTGCATGGAGTTTCTATGTATGTGTTCAGAAAAACGCACCTCACTGGCCTTCCTTCCCCAAGCCGGCCAGGTTGTCTTAGGACACGGAACGGACTTATACTCACTCCCTCCCAAAGGAGAGTGTGTTGAGGTTGATGGATCAATCCTCATCTTATTACAGTTTAGGACCATCCTCAAATATTTGGTCGTTAATTGGCCATACATACGTGCTGATGACAGAGGGTAGGCATCAGGTTCCCGATCTGGTGATGCCATAATGGAAAAATACCCCTGTCTTGCACACCCCCTCCCAATGAACATAGTAATAAGGAGTGTGTCGAGGTTGATGGATCAATCCTCATCTTATTATTACAGTTTAGGACCATCCTCAACTATTTGGTCGTTTTAATTATACATAGGTGCTGATGGCAAAGGGTATATAGGCAGGATGGAAAAATACCCTGTCTACATCTTGCACACCTTGGATGTTACGAACAGTGCTAGTAGCGAAGGCTATCAATCACTGTTTTCGTCCATGAAAGGAGTGAGCTCCGGCTGCTGCCTGCCTCTTGATCAGCCGTTGCTCACTCCTCCATGCTTGCGTGTCACAAGACTCTGCACCTTTCGTGAGACTTCTGCGACACGGCTCGCTCGCGCGAGCCCTCGCGTGAATCGACTGCGTCGATTCCCGCGTGTCTGTCGACCTCTCCGACCTAGACTAGCTAGGGGCTAAACTTCAGTTCTCCGTTGCTGCTGTCTACGTTAGAAAAAAAAAACAATCCTATTAGTATTACTTTTCCCTAATAACTAATACATACTAGTCTTGCATCAATCTATACCTTTTCAGACGACATTGCCTACTAGGGCGTCCTCATTTCCTTGAATTCCTCCCAACAATGGTTCCCTCAGGGATGCTGGTCCTGCTGCCAACAAGGGACGTTCGTCATCATTATTATCATTATCATCAGCAGTATGACCGTAGAGTTCATACAAAAGCATACCCATTGAAAAAAACATGGCACAACCAGCAAATACCAATAGGAATACATGACTTGTCGTCGTCGTCGTTTGGTTCTTGTCGGTCTGTAGTATTGAAGTCAAAATCAATCCAACTATCGAAAGGAAACATAACCCACCCATGACCATTTGGATATTAATTTCTGGTAATAATAATAATCGTCGTCGTCCACAACAAGAATTACACATTCTTCCTTGTTCATCATCATCATTATCATGTTGTTGATGAATTGGTGGATTTGGTGGTGCATTGCGTGGTTGTGGTGGTAACAATCGTCGTCGTTGTTGTCGTCGAGTAGTATTCCTCTCCTCCCCCACAACGATCATGCTGGGAGATGGATTCCATTCTTGTGCATCACTTTCAATATTCATAGCAGCATCAGTAGTAGTAGTCATTACCTCTACGTTCTTCTTCTTGTTTTTGTTGTTGTTTTGGTTGTTGGATTTGTTGTGAATGTGTTCCGTTATTTCACTGTAATCACCATCACCATCACCATCATCGTCGTCGTCATCATCATCATCAGAGGTGGCTGCGGCATCCACCATAGCAGCAACATCAGTAATTTCAGCCGACGTAGAAGGTTTTTCAAGAGCAGCAACATTGGTAGTTACGACATCCTCCAAAATAGTAGTAGTAGTCGTAGTCGAAGCGACCGTTGTGGCAGCAGCTTTTCCCTCCATCATTGCCTTTTCCAGATGATCAGAACAAGGAGCATCATCAACATTGGAAGTCGTCTCCATGACAATTTCTTTTGTCATTGTAGAAGAAAGTTTGGCATTTCCATCCACCACTACCACATCATCATCGTCACCATCAGTCGTAGGAGGAGTCTCAGAATAAGGAGCCATAATGTCTTCACCGTCATCATCATCTTCTTCTTCGTCCTTATTGTTATTACTATAGGCGCTCTTTTTAGGTGGACGTTGAAAGGGAATTTCGTGTTCGACACAATTCTTGCAACGACGAAACTTTTTCCGTTCCCATTGTTTCTTGGAAAAGGCAGATCGTGGTAAATCTTGTTCACAAGCACCGCAATGATGATGATTCCGTTCTGCTGCTGCTGTTGCTTCTGGAATGGCATCCCCTACTACTTTGTCGTCACTCATTATTTATTTATATGGGGGGGCAGAGAAGAGGCAAGAAGTTATTATAAAGGCAATATCAATCTTTGAAACAATAATAACAGTGTAAAAGACCAGAATAGTGTGTGGTTTGTTTTGGTTTGGAATGGAAAAGAACTATCCGGAAGGTAGATACTACATACTCTTGACTCTTGACATCATTGCTAGATTTTGACACGTTTAGGTTTTTTTCCACGCGAAGGACTCTTTCATCCCTTCATAGTCGGGGGGAGAAGGACAGATCCATATATTGGATCTCAAAAAAGACTAATTGGACTGGATTCTAGTTTATGTTTCTACCATGAGCCATCAAGGGGATTGATGCTTTCAGCAGGTCAATTATGATGTATAGCTAGCAGCAAGTTTTTTATGGTATACTATTTGAATTTATGCTGGCTATAAAGATATAGTTTTGCATTGGAATTCGTCGCATACCCACAAAGAAAGAATATCCACCTTCTTTCTACTACTACTACTGCTATTACTACTACTTTTTACTACCAAATACTGAAGGCAAGTATTGAGTGGTAGTCAAGATAGTTGGTTCTTGACCAACTTTGCAAGGACTGTTGTAACCTTCCATCCAATTAGGACATCTTAATTTGATTTTCAATTTTTTTGTTTTTTTTGGTTAGCCATTTTTGTGTGTGTGTGCCATGCAATCACCAAGAGAACACAATACTATTAGTCAATAGTAATAATAATAATACTTTTTCTTTTTTCAAAGCACAAAAGATGAATTTGTAGATTCATCTCATCGTTTTTTGCCATCACGACGACGTACCTGTCTTTGTATGGGACCGTCATTAGTGCCATCCAAACATGCATACCACAACCATCCCACTAATGATAATAATGATGATGGAGTATGTGTGTGTGTTCATTGTTGTAAAATCAAGTATCGTGAGCTGACTGATATTTTTTCATACAGTTATTGCCAAAACACACACACACACACAAAAAGAACGGTGTCTATATATATACTCACGGTTGGCTTGCCACATTGTTTGCAATCGACTCTGGAACACATTGAATAAAACTCGAGAATGATTTGCAGCGATTGCTGTTGTTGGTTTTCAGAAAATTGGAATCTTTATTGTTTCGATCTAACGATATATATGCGTGTTGTTTGTTTTGTGCACCTTCATACCTGCAGCTTATTGCTTTTGTTCTTTTTCATGGAACAGAACTCCGACACATCACGGCAAAATGTGCGGGAAATTGAGGTAGCGGATCACGGACAGACAAAGTCTAATTAAAAAGGGGGATGACTAAGAGAAGTGTGATGTTCGAGATAGTCAGCGTCGTCTCCCCCCTCCCCACTTCTTCCATTTTTCAAACCTGCTACGCAACTTGAGCACGTAGGTTTGCTACTATTACCTCTTTGTGACTTGTTTCGAATCCAGTGTTCTTGAGTCTTGAGAAGCACTTTGCCCCCATCACACAGCCGCAGCGGGACGGAAAAGACACCTTGTTTGGCAGCACTAGGAGGAAATAGCACTTGTGTGGATTTGAGTTGTTTCACCTGCCCCATAAGCTTCTTTGTTCAATTACCATTCTTCAGCTACAACAACAACAACAACAGCAAAATACATCATCATGTCAGGAGACGAAGAAGAAACACACGTCAAGTTTGTTCAAATTGATCCGGAAGAGGAGCAAGAACGCTCCATGCGTGGCTTTGAGCATCGTAAGGATTTGGTGGTACGTTTTGAAGAGAGACAAAACTGATGGTGAAAGTTTGCTTCGCATCAGTGTGTGCAAGAGAGTTTCTGAAGAACAAGCTAGGAAGTGATGAATCCATCAATCGTCAGCGCAACCGCAGCTGCTGCTGTGATTTGTGTTTTTTTTTGTTCCATCTGACATGTGTTTTTCTTAATTTTCTTCTGGCATGTATCTTTATGGTCCACTTCTGATGCTACTTCTGATGCTACTTCTGATGCTGCTTTATCGATAGAGAGGAATTAAATTTCAAAAGGAGAATGATGCAATGATCAAGGGTAAGTCTTTTGGACGAGGATCTTTATCGCAAAGCATGAAAGGGGAGAAAGAAAGAAAGAAAAAACAAGCGCTGGATGGTCTCTAACCATATATTTGCCATTATTATTATTATTAGTCGCTCAAACTGAATATGGCTACACTTGGCTCCGGGACGAATCGATGTCGTTGGAATCGATTCAAAAATTGGATTTAGGTGTCCGCCTGGTATTGCATGGATTGTTGGTCTTTTATCATGTCGAGACTCGAAGTGATGAGAATGAAGTCCTGGAAGACTTGCCATCACTATTTCAGTATTTCAAAGACACCCCGAAACCGTTGGAGGAGTTGGGAAAGAAATTGAGAGAACATTTGGCGTTGCTTGCCTTTGTTGTGGTCGATAATGAATATGGTCTTCCCATGGATCTCATTGATGCGAAATCGGATACTCCATAGAAAATGAAAGTGGTAATATGTATGAAAAAAATAGTATGGAGAATCAAACTCATCAGCGTCGCTTTTGTGTGGGCAAAGAAGATATAATGGCGTCGATGTGTCTTTTAAGCGAGGACTATATCCATGGTCGATGGGATTCCTGTACTGCTTGGCTATATTAAAGTTGTGCGAACAAGACATAGTTTTTAACAAAAAATATATAAATATCAAATCGTATCGAAACGAAGCCCTTGTCCTTATGCTGCTGACTTCGACGGAGATGAGATGACTTTATTCCCTGTACACTATCTAATAAGCATTCAGTATTGGAGTGTAAAGATATCCATCAATGTCAGAATCAGGACTTGACAGCAATGTTAGACCCTCTAGGGGACAACGCATTGTCTGATGGGTTTGATGACATCTGTGTGAGAACTACTGTGTGTGTAGAAACGCCTGTTGCCCACCTTTTACTCGCACCTGTAAGATGACGAAGATGGGCTACTGTGTTGGTCAGAGACACAACGAAGGGGGTAGTGGAATCAAATCAAAATTATACAGCGGGCCTTATTGATTTCTGTATGTGATGGAACTTTTCTGAAAAATCGAATCGAATTGAATTTCTGTGGGTTTTAATGACAGCTCGTCAAAAGTTGATTAATCTTCACTACCCTCGGACTGGCGCCCAATGGATATTTGTTCCGACTCAGTGGTCGTCTCTGCAGACTACGATTGGAACGCGTGCATACCAAAAAGAGAAGTTAGTTTTTGGAACAAACGTCAGTTTTTTCTTTTGCAATGTTATTTTGCTACATATTAATAATACCAAAGAGAAGTTGGGTGTTGGAACAAACGTCAATTCTTTCTTTTTCAATGTTATTGGAGCACAGGACAAAAGCCCAATAAGGCTTGTCTTTCTACTAGCAAACGAGCCGCCAGTACCACAATTCACCGGAAGGGGCAACCAGCATCACAATTCACCGCAGGAAGCAACATGTTTTGCAGATACTCAAGGGGACGATTCTCATGAATATGAAGCTATCAAATTGTCCGTCTTTACCGTGCTTGTGAACTTCGTGGTGAGAGACTTGATGGACTTGGGCCCCTTCGTAGACTTAATGGTGGGAGACTTGGTAGGCTTGGGTCCTTTGGTAGACTTGCTTGGACGTAGCTAAGTTTGTTCAGTTGGAAGATGATGATTTGGTCCCCCTTCTGCTTCGAATAATGATTTTTCATAAAATTTCACTCGTTGATGGGTTCGTAGATAGTTCTCAATATCTGTCTTCAATAGCCTTTTCGACATAAGCCACTATTCCACCCTTTAAGATTATTATTTTTTGGCTTGGTCCTGTGAAGAATCAAAACTTTCTACATTTACTGCAAAACAACCCATGTGCCTAGAGATTAGCCGTTTTTGAATGACATTGGTATCTATCAGTTAAGATTGTTGATAACTTTAGAGAAATCTCGCCGCGTCCTCTGAAGTCAACAATGTGCCTGGAATTAATAGCTGAAGTTAAAGGTAAAACTCTTCGACATCCAAGAGTTCGAGGTGTGAGACTTAGTAGACTTCGTAGTGGGAGACTTGGTAGACTTGGACCCCTTCGTAGACTTGAGAGTAGATGACTTGGTTGACTTGGCCAATGATGATCTGGGTCCCTTCGTTGACTTTGTTGACTTGGTAGTTGGCTTCGATGGAAGGATGCGCTTTTGCTCAAGAGCAAGAGTACTTGAACTGGCAGCAATGACAAGAACGGCAAGTATTTGGAAAACTTTCATGATGATTCTGCTTACAAGAGGTGTCGCTTAGCGATGAACTATGAGAAGAATGTTGTTTTGGCTGGGTCAAAACATGGGCAGAGTATTGCGCTTTGTTTCGCAAGTGCGTTGAATCGTGAACAGGAGTTCAAATTGCAAGAAATGCCCCTATAGATCTGATGAAACGATTCTCCGAAGGCATCTCTTGTAGCATCGACTACTAGACGTTGAATCGTGAAGAGAACTCATCACTAATATTTGGAGAAAAGATAACCCCATACTTCGTTATTTATAACTTTCGTCGAGGAACATTTTGGTAAATCCTCTACTTAATATCAACGTACACTAATATTCCAGCGCGAAACAACTTTCTTAATGTGTCGAGAAAGCAATGGAAAAAGTGGACGGCGTCTTTCACCTCGCATCCGGAGGAGACGTACCAATTGGACGATTCCCTTTGAGGCGTTTGAGATTGAGAGGTGAAGACAAGAGAAAAAACCAAAGCTTGGAACAATGGAAGAAGGAAAGGTTAAGAATACCACATGACGCAGAGAGGAAGACAGGAGCAGAAGCATGTAGAGACCAAAAAAAAGACAAAAGATTGAGTTCCAATTCGAGGCTGTAGCTTGGAAAAGCAACATCATTGTTCAAACGCACCGAAAGTCACGAAGCGGATACGAGTGAGTGCGAAAAGAATACACAAAGTCAAACAGGATTATCAAAGTTATATTAGAAGAGAAGGTTAAGTTTAATATTTTGACTTTTTCCTCTTGTCTTCTACTAAAACCAAATCCATAGAGAACAGCGCGAACCCTACGTTCAACAGAACGCCATAATGTGATTCCTAGAGCTTGGCAAGACTCTGATGGATACTCGTTTACGTCCCGAACACTTGATTGGTCTAGGTCTATAGCCGATTCATCAGGCACATGATACTCAAACAAATAATAAATATTAACGTTTACGATCATTGCTATTACTCTCGTCTCAAATCAACGTTAAAATCACGCAAATGGAATACGTTTGCTCTCAATTTCACTGCAAATCTTGTCACACAACAAATTGAAATTTGTTTGCTTGCAATTTCACTACGGTTGCTTTCGTGTTTTAGAAAGCGACCATATATCCAATCCAAGCAGTTGCGATAAGTGCAATCATGGACGAGATGGCTGAAGCGGGGCAGCAAGGGCCAGTGTAAGCTTCGATCACAGCATCACAAGTAGAACCTTCGCCTAGTAATTCAGCGCTGTGTTGATAGATTTGAAGAGGAAATCGACATTAGAAAACAGAACGGACTTGTATCCATGATATAGTAGTAGAAACTACTCCACTCACGTAAGGGCTGCACCAGAGCAAGTGACAGAAACACCACCGACCTCAATTTTGCGGTCCGGATTCTCCATACCGTCAGGGCACAAGGGACAACCACTTCCTTCTTCGCCATTGGCAATAGCGATAAGGGTAAAAGCCAAGAGGCACAAGATAGACTTGAAGGAATGCATTGTTGGTTTTTTGGTTTCCTGGGTTTTTTGTGAGTGGACACAACCTTTTGAAGATCTTTGAATGCAGAAAGGGCAGGTCTGACATTGGGCGCTTTTTTATTCATTCCAGGCGGGTCTGACTTTGGAGCGCGTCTGACTTTCGTGTGAGCAGCTCAGAAAAGTACGCAGTACCGGTTTCACTAGTAGTTCCTGATTCGCTAACTTGGGATCTGACCTTAGACATAGCTGTGAAGCTAAACCTTCATTTGGAAGATAAGAAAGTCACCTGCATTCAAAGATTCCGGTCTCATTGTCTGTTCTACAACAAAGATGGTAGAAAGAAGTACATGATTTGGGGCGGAAAGGTATCAAGTCGTACGCCACAATCAGTCTTCCTCTTCCGTTTTTTTTTGTAACCTGTGGTGGAGCTGCTGCGTTTTGAACAATTCGGGGTGAAATATCAGTTAGAAGAAGTACAAGTTGCAAGGCAACAAATGGTATGGTAGGATAACAACTTCTCTTTTTCCTTCTTCCATGTCCGTTGTTTGTGGAGGGGCGGGTCCCTGCATTTAGAACACTTTGGGGGCAACACTTCTTCACGGGATGTGGCTAGAGGAGCGGACATCAAAACTGAATAGGGAGACAGAGACCTCGCAACAAACGGATCAAGAGACAGGCTGATCGTTGACTTCAGCGTCGATGAATTTGTTACCTTGGAAGTCGACTCCGATGGAATGACGAGCCTTTGCTCAAGAGCAAGAGTACTAGGACTGGCAGCAAGAAGGAGACTGGCAAGGATTTGGAAAATCTTCATGGTGATTTTGTTTACAAGATGGATCAAGTTGCTTTGCTATGAACTACGAGAAATTGGTTGTTTTGGGTCGAAACATGAGCTGAAGATAGACCCTTATTGGGTGCACGGTGGAATGAGATTTCGGCACAGAATCTTGCATCTTCAATCTTCTTGAAGGCATCTGTACCGGGTCACTTTTCCGTTGCCTATGAGCACCCCAAACCTCATTTTCTATGGCTCCTATGCGGAGAACTTCGGGCTTGGCAAATACCTGGTGCTAACATTGCACTTGTGGATACTTCACGCATCCGGATACAGACATTTTGTTGCCTCCAATAAAGCGGAAGTCTAAGAAGTTTTCGCTTTCTGCTCCGTGTAAAGACTTCTGACAACCCTTGGCGATGATCGGCAGCAAATTTCCCTTGCGTGGTCCCTCCTGAAGTCGGTTTCGCACTGTATAGTTTCGCTCGATCAAACTTTTCGATATTCCCACAAGCAGTTGCAAAACCCAACACTCGGATGGACTCTCTGTCCGACGGACGCCACTTCGCGCACGAAAGTTCTACTACTAGTAGGCGTGCAGCAGATACACCAGGCAAATAATGCTCAAACAACTAATAAATATAAACGTTTACGATCATTGCTATTACTCTCGTCTCAAATCAACGTTAAAATCACGCAAATGGAATAGGTTTGCTCTCAATTTTCGCTGCAAATCTTGTCACACAAACAAATTGAAATTTGTTTGCTTGCAATTTCACTACGGTTGCTTTCGTGTTTTAGAAAGCGACCAAATATCCAATCCAGGCAGTTGCGACAAGGGCAATCATGGACGAGATGGCTGAAGCGGGGCAGCAAGGGCCAGTGTAAGCTTCGATCACAGCATCACAAGTAGAACCTTCACCTAGGTATTTAGCGCTGTGTTGATAGATTTGAAGAGGAAAATCGACATTAGAAAACAGAACGGACTTGTATCCATGATGTAGTAGTAGAAACTCCACTCACGTAAGGGCTGCATCAGAGCAAGTGACAGAAACGCCACCGACCTCAATTTTGCGGTCCGGATTCTCCATACCGTCAGGGCACAAGGGACAACCACTTCCTTCTTCGCCATTGGCAATAGCGATAAGCGTAAAAGCCAAGAGGCACAAGATAGACTTGAAGGAATGCATTGTTGGTTTTTCGGTTTCCTGGGCTTTTTGTGAGTGGACACAACCTTTTGAAGATCTTTGAATGCAGAAAGGGCAGGTCTGACATCGGGAGCTTTTTTATTCATTCCAGGCGGGTCTGACTTTGGAGCACGTCTACTACTAGCTTTCGTGTGAGCAGCTCAGAAAAGTACGCAGTACCGGTTTTCTATTCGCTAACTTTGAATCTGACCTTAAACATGGCTTGGGAGCTCAACGCACATGAAACGCATTTGGGAAGATAAGAAAGTCACCTGCAATGCAAAGATTCTGGTCTCATTGTCTGTTCTACATAGAAAGAAGTACAAGACGCCACAATCAGTCTTCCTCTTCCGTCTCACCTGTGGCGGAGCTACCTCGTTTTGAACAATTCAGGGTGAAATATCCGTTAGAAGAAGTACGAGTTGCAAGGCAAAGAATGGTACAATAGCAACTTCTCTTTTTCCTTCTTCCATGTCCTTTGTTTATTGAGGGGCGGGGCTTTGTGGCCAACGCTATAGGGCGACGAGAGACCTGGCAACAAATGGATCGACAGCTGATCGTTGACTTCAGTGTTGGTGACTTTGTTGACTTGGAAGTCGACTTCGATAGATTCACGCGCATTTGCTCAAGAGCAAGAGCACTAGAACTGGGGGAGAACGGCGAGAATTTGGAAAAAAAATCTTCATGGTGATTTTGTTTACAAGATGGATCAAGAAGTTGCTTTGTTATGAACTGAGAATAATGTTTGTTTTGGGTCGAAACATGAGCTGAAGGTAGACCCTTATTAGGCCTTGCAATAAATGGATCAGCAAGACAGGCTGATATTCCACATTTATTCCCCATACCACGCCTATATTTAGTCAGAGTAGTCCGCCTTGGTCTAGTCCAACGAGTCACCTGTAAAAGTCAAGCGGCCCTTGAAGCCAAAATGCGATGAAGATTGCACAACAAGGAGGGCAAGATGTCATCACAAACATGCAAAGCTCAGCCTCCGTGTTCAGAATAGCTCATACTCTTTAACCATCACCCCATATAGTATTGAGAATATATAGGATGAGCGATTATACCAAATCGAACCGACCGTTTGACTTGTTGGTATATGGGGCAACTGGTTATACAGGGAAAAAAGTCGCTCAATATGCGATCGACAAGTATCCAACCTTAAAGGTTGCAATTGCGGGTCGGAGTAAGGAAAAACTCATAGCCGTAGCCGAAGAGTTGGGACTCGATGAATCCAGTGTCCTTGTTGCGTCATTAATAACTGGTTCGGGGCAGAACGAAAATGACAAAGGAGCGGTCAGTAACCCAGAGCTCATTGACATTGTGGGTAAGGCGAAAGTAGTCTTGGCTTGCGCTGGACCGTATCGTCAATGCGGAATGCCATTGGTAAAGGCTGCTGTACAAGCAGGGACAGACTATTTGGACCTTTGCGGAGAACCTCAGTTCTTCGAGGATACTCTGGTGGAATGTGAAGAAGAGGCCAAGAAAAACAATGTATTGGTTGTATCTGCGTGTGCCTTTGACTGCGTACCAGCAGAGCTATCAGCTACGTTGATTGCTTGCGAAGTAAAGAAACGATTTGAGACATCCGTTGTTTCTGGAATTGAAATCTGCCATACTTTTCACAACATCGCCAAAGGCAATGTGACAACATTCCATGCCGCGGTCGACGGATTCCATTCTGCATCGAACGGTGACCTAAAGAAATCTAGGGACAGGGTGGCAAAGAAGTTTGGAATTGAAAAAGCTCCCAAACGACCCGACGAATGGCCGAAGCTTCCAAAGCAGCCCGGCAACATGCCTGCGTATCACAAAACAAGCAACTCCTACGCTCTCAAGTTTCCAGGAGCCGATGCTGCAGGTAAGGAATACAATTCTACCTTGAGACTGCGTCTGGATGGTGCGTCCATCTGACTGACCCCCCCTTGCCCTCTTGGATTTTAAAAATTAAGCCATCATGGCATCTTGGAGGTATCTCCGAATGCGACAGCCAGAAAAATATGCTGAAATTCCAAATCCAAAACTGTCTGTTTGTTTTGGTTGCCCTGATCAAATGACTGGTCTCAAAGTGATTTCCTTTGGTGCTGTATTTTCCGTTTTAGCAAGGTTTCAATTTGGTTGTAACATGCTTCACGGTAATCCCGGGCTATTCTCCAATGGCTTTTTTAGTGATGTCGGCCCCACTGAAGAGGAGTTAAAGGATGCCTCGTTTTGCACATATTCCGCTGGCTATGGACGCACCGAGAATGAAATCGTTACCGCTACCTGTAGCGGCCCAGAACCTGGTTATGTCGCCACCCCCCGAATGCTAGTAGCTTTGGCATTGACTGTTTTGAACCACCGCGAGAGGCTTCCATTTTCTGGAGGCGTAATGCTGCCTGGTGCCTTATTTGGATTGTGCGAAGAGGCATATGCCATGCTGAAAGAGAATTCAATTACATTTCAAATTTTAGATCCCTGAAGAACAATGGGAAAAGCAACAAGCATTTTGCATTGAACGATACAGCAATCGAATGCACATCATCGATTGATTAGACCTGTAGCTTCACATCGAAAGGTGTCACAAATAAAGGGGGGTTCTGCTGGCAAGCACGCTAAATCTGACTTGATCTGTAGCAACGTATATCTGTTTCTATTTTCATTAATATACTAAATCTGTCGATTTCTGAGCGAATGCTGTCTTGTCTCTGCTCCTATTTCAATGGCATTTCCTTCTGCAAACGAGAGCAGGCGCCTTCAATCGGATTTCCTCATGCAAGTGAGAGCATTGCCTGATGCTTAACGTATAAGCGGAATGTCCGCAACGACTGCCAATGCTTCATCAAGAATATCGCAGAGTTGTTGCTGTCGTTGAGCTGGCGAGAGGCGAGAACCATGGTGGCAACACTCGGGACAGGCGGACAGCGACAGCGATACAAATAGACAATTGCAGTTGGATGGATGCCCGGAATTGCTTCTTGGGACCATTGGAGGTAGTGGTCTGGATGAACGTGCGATCATGCGAGGGGTGTTGGGTTTCATCTTGATTAAAATAGCTGACTTGAGATGGACTTGTGAGTGTCTCCCATCTGATATACTTTTTGGAAACTGTCAGCTTCTAAGTTTACAGGTACAGTACAAGTCAGTTTCCAATGACCGCAAAATGCGAAATAGAAAGAGACACTTCCGCCCTTTCTATATCTATTTAGCTGTTGATTGTCGATTGAAATATAATAACACGGAAGTTGAAGAGAAACACCTTGGTCTCTTATACTTATTGCACTTCGCTCTGATCGTATAGAGGTGTCTATTGTTTTGAGAGTTTCTGTGTCTTGAGAACCAATACATATTATATGTTGTTGACGTACTAGGTACGGTCGACCCAAGATTGAAGGACAACCACTCTTCTTCCGTCCTTTTTGTTTTATGCGCTAATAGGTCTTTCGGGTTCTTTTAGTCTCGCTGGAAAATGCACGCCCAACAAAAGAATGGAGGGTGCTAGGTCGTGGTGGGGTGATAAGTGTTGCGCTATATAAAGTACGAGTTGGGTTTGTGTACTTCACTGGAATATAGGAGCCGAGGAAACAGAAAGGAGAATTGGGGGTTGATCATCTCTCGGGGTGAATATGGTGATTATGTGTTGTCTGATCAGCAAGAGCCCGAGAATGTACGTATTAGGTCATAGTGGCAACATTTTTTTCGCGGAATGGGCTCTACCAATCGTAGTGGGACGGGCTGGTCGCTGAGAGATTGGGAAAGACTAGAAGGACAAGGACGTGGGCAGCGTGCTGGATTTGCTGGGGAAAGAAGAAGACGGGGGCGGCTTGTTGGATGTGCTGGGAATCAAGCCGTGGTCGACAACCAACCTGTCTTCTTGAGTTTTTACAGATGTTTTCCCGCTCTTGGAATGTCATCTTGTGACGAATGGAGTCTGTCCTACAATTTTTTCCGTTGTCGGACATTTGTCCTGTATGCAAGATTCATAAGAACTCGAACTACCTAGCTGTTGTCGTTCAATCCCAACATTTGATTTTAGTTGAATCGACCGTAGAACATTTGTTCTCCAATGGCTTTTTTAGCGGTTCCAGTGAACAGGAACAATAAAACTCGTTTGCACATAATCAGCTGGCCATGGACGCACCGAGAATAAAAGCGTTGTCGCTACTTGCAGCAGCCCAGAACCTGGGTATGTCGCCACCCCCCGGAATGCTAGTAGCTTTGGCATTAACTGTGTTGAACCACCGCGAGAAGCTTCCATTTTCTGGAGGCGTAATGCTGTCTGGTGACTTATTTGGATTGTGCGAAGAGGCATATACCATGCTAAAAGAGAATCCAACTGCATCCAAGGTTTTAGACCCCTGACGGCAAATCGGAAAAGTCATAATCATTACAATGGCCACACAGTAATCGAATGCACATCATCGATTGACAATATCTTTCGCTTCGCTTCGAACGGTGTTGAACAGGGAGGTTTCCCTTGGCAAGTGCACTAAATCTGACTTGATGCATAGTAACGTACATCTGCTTATTTCATTTATATACTAAATCTGTCTACGTCTGAGCGAACGCTGTCTTGCCTCTGCTTTCAATGATATTTCCTCATGGAAATGAAACCACTGAAAGCAATGCCGTTCTAACGCTTGAGTGGAGTGTCCGCAATGACTGCCAATGCTTCATCAAGAATATCGCAGAGTTGCTGGTGTTGTTGAGCTGGCGAGAGGCGAGAGGCACCATGGCAGCACTCTGGACATGCGGAAAGCGATGCAAACAAACAATTGCAGTTGGATGGATACCCGGAATTGCTTCTTCCGACCGTAGGAGGTAATGTTCTGGCTGAACATGCGATCTTGTGGGGGGTGTTGGGCTTCATCTTGAGTAGAATAGTAGACTTGATATATTGTTTCGGAGGACTTGTAAGTATCTCACACAATTTGGTGTTGCCTTTGGATTTTGGAGACTGTCAGCTTCAATGTTTGTACAGGTTGGATTTGGCAAATTGCAAAATCAGAAAGAGACACTTCTGTCGTTTCAGCTGTTCAGCAAGATAGGATGTTGAAGAGAAACACTTCTGTCCTTTTCTTACTTAATTCACTTCGATCGGATGAGTTGTCATGTTCTCAGAAAGTTCACACCAATCGCGTTCGCAATGAAGTTCTTTTCTGTACTTATTGCACAGTTCGATCGCATGAGCTGTCGAGTTTCTGTGTCTCAAGAAATATATCAACTGCGTGGGGATGAAACTGGAGGGGAACCTTTGTTCCTTTTTATTTTTCTGCCCCATAAATGTGGTCTCAATAAACTGGTCTTGTTTTGGACTTTTCGCTGGAAAAAACGAGCCCAACAACGAGAATTGAGGCTGGAGGCAATTTTTGGGGTGATAATAGTGCGTTGTCTGGAACGTGTCGTGAAAATCTGTTTAGCACTAAGGTAGTCCACAGCTGTGGGATGG
>JAAMXS010002513.1:0-16962 GCA_019693525.1 Cylindrotheca fusiformis | reverse complement strand
TAGACTATTGTGTCGTTGTTGCCATGTTCACAGGTGCTAGACGGTCCTCCCGGTTTGAGCCGTTCACATGACGGCCATGGGAGGTTCGATCCGAAGACATTGGAGGGCAGCAATCCAATCTAATGATTCGACTCTGAAACGTGTGAGATGCAACGTTGCGCGCGTCCATCAGCGCGACGGAAAGATACCTTGACTCACTCGATCGATAGTTATTCCAGATACAGTAGCAACTCTCATCCAACTCGCTCTTTCTCTCTTCATCTTCAGTCTAGAGCATCAATAGATTCCAAAGTGAGACAGGCGAAGATTTCCGATGTGGGAATTAGTTTCCTGTCTTTTTGAGGTTGTGCTTGCATTCCATCGGATGACATTGGACAAAAAGGAATTACGGCGGGAAGACCCGGATATGAGTTTTCGTAGCCGATGTACCAAGATTCATGTGGATATCGTCCAATACCATCTTCAAGGGTCTCACTCCTTTTTTTTTGACACCAAACGGAAATCCCGACCAAAAAACATCCGCTTTTGTTCTTTTTCTTGTGTTGTGGACATCTTTCCCCAGCATTTTCCTTTTCATCGAGGTCATCCAGCAGCATGAAAGTTTGGCAATTGGTAGCAGCAGCATTCCTGTGGACGACATTCTCATCGTCATTGGAAGGAGTCTCTGGAGCTTCATTGGAGGGTGTGGAATTGCCCGAGTTTCGGTCATTGGGAGGTATGACACTGAAGAGGCATGGGCAAGGCATTCGATCCATCACCTTTTTTGGAATGGCTGTCAAAGTCTACGTCGCTGGTTTCTACAGCGCTTTGCCTTTTCAGGATGGACAACAAGTTATGGATTGTCATGGCGAAGACGCTTGTCCCCTGCAGATGGACTTTACGTTCCTTCGAAGTGTAAGTGGAAAACAATGTACATCTGCATGGGAGAAGCAACTGGATCATAGCGTATCCTACCACTATGATGGCTACGAGAACGATCGAAAGGATTTCATAAACAAGGTATCCAACCCAATCTCCAATGGAGGAACCATTAGCATTCAAATGGTTGGTGACAACACCGTGGTCGTGAACCAAGGAGTGGAACGAGGCATTGTGCCTGGTCGAAATTTCCAAAGGGCCTTCCTTAGCATGTGGTTTGGAAGTCGCCCTGTCACCGACGATCTCAAGGCCAATTTGTTGCATGGAGCTGTGCACCTAGAAGCATCGCCTGTCTTGGCGTAGAAACAAACACCAACAATCCTTTTGAATCTGCTAGATGAAGAAGAAAATGTTTTCACTCGATAATGCCACAACGATAGTGGTAATGTAGAACAACTGTAGTAAAAGTTGCGTTGCAGCTATATCGAGTAGAGTACTGGATCCAGGAAATTATATGAAAAGATCAGTGAGTCATAAAAGTTTGTGAATCATTGAGTCAATTGGTCACGCTTCTTTTGCAACTTGATGGGCTTGTGAGCAATCATTGCTTGCTACAGTAGTGTGTCGAATGTCGTATAGCTTCTTCTCAAGAGGAAGGTGTCACTATGTTGCTACACGCTAATTCAAGTTCCATAAAGAAAAGGAACTTTCAGGTGGAACTTCAGGTATAGAAAGGTCGTTTTCGCCCATCTGGCATAGAAACGTGAGATGTACAGACGTTGTGCGTATAAACTGCACGTGGGTATACTCCACCGAAAGCAACGAACATGGACATCACCCAATCGCACATCAAGGTCCTTTGGCGAAGAAGACTGGGGCCCTTCTTCTGCAGTCTGGTTTCTGCCATCTGACATTTTGGCCACATTTTACTCTCCCACACGAACGAAATTAAACACCACCTTCGCATTGAACAATTCTTTTGTCTTCATAAAGTAGAACAGCAAGAGCTTTTTGCTGCAAAGAACCATGATATTGTGTCCATCACGACATGGACGGTTTCTGAAGCCACTGATCCTGCTTGCCTCGTTTCTCCTTCCAAATGTTGCGTACTCATTCACACTGCACCAGCCGCGACTGTCCACACTGCCGTTCCCATCACACACCAAACATACAAAACCGCGTTTGCAACGACTCCAGTTGCAATCTACTAATGCTACTTCTACGTACTATGCTTCAGCAGCAGAAGACGTATACTCTGTAACAGAGCCGTCTGATTTTTTGAATCAGCAGCTGGTGGAGTTCAAATCTCCAAGCGACGAATCGATATTACTATCCTTGAATTCACCTTTGCCGTCTCACCCTCAAGTCAAGAAAAATTTGCCCTTTACTGCTGCCGCCAGGGCCAGGTTGCTCCTGTTGGGTGCAGCGGCTCTATATGGGACCAATTTTGCTCTTGTCAAAATGCTGGATGACACAATACCGGTAGGGATAAATTCATCTCTTCGATTCGCCTTGGCGGCACTTTGTACAAGTCCTTTCTTGTTGAAAGACATACGGAAGAAGGGTTCCTTAAATGCCGCTTGGCTTGGCTTTGAAGTCGGATTGCTAAATTCAATCGGATATGTCGCCCAAGCTGTTGGCTTGGAAACAACCCCAGCATCCGAATCCGCTTTTATCTGCTCTCTGGCAGTGGTCGTCGTATCATTGTTGGATTTTCTCTCTGGGAAAAAGATATTTTCCCGGCAATGGGTTGGAATAGTATTGGCTGTACTTGGAGTGGCATTTTTAGAATTGAAACCGGATCTTTCCTTCCAGGCCATTACATCTGGTGATGTATTGTCTTTGGTACAACCCTTTGCATTTGGACTCGGCTTTTGGAGAATGGAAAAAGCGATGCAGCGTCATCCTGACCAGGCTTCTAGAATGACTGCAGCGCAGCTCCTGGCAGTCTGTTTTGCGTCAGTTGTTTACGCACTGATTACGATAAATCATGATACCATGATTTCGCTCCCCTGGTCTGAATGGTTTTCGGACCCTCATCTGATTGCTGGCTTGTTATGGACTGGAATCGTCACAACAGCCTTGTCCATATATATGGAAAATTTGGCATTGGAGACTCTATCAGCAACTGAAACAACTCTGATTTTCACTACGGAACCATTGTGGGGTACTGCATTTTCAGTAATGGTGATGGGAGAGCAATTTGGGCTGAATTCAGCAGTGGGGGCAGCTCTAATCATCACGGCTTGCGTATACAGCAACTTGGGCTTGGATGGACTTTTAGCAATTGGAAGAAAGCGCCATAATACTATTCCCCAACAAGTCATCAATGAGGACGAAATGCTACCTATTGATGATTATGTCTCTATAAACGCTTGCAAATAGTTGTTCGGTTTTCGCAACAACAAGAAAATAAAATAACATTATGAATAATACAAAAACCACGACTATCGTGGTCTGGTGCCTCATTCCCCCAATGAAACCTCAGTCCCAGAAGCTGCCGCTTCAGCAGTAGGGGCGGATTCCAGGTTTGCGGAACGTTTCTCCCCACCCCTGGTCATCCCACTTTGAATGTACTGGAAAACAGTTCCAAATCGTTCTGCCGAAAGAACAAGATCAAAGCGATGCTGGTGACAAAATTCAAGAGCCACATACTCCCATGCCCTTCGCTCTTGCAATAACTTTGGCTCCACGTCGTTGAATCCAATAGACATCGACTGATACAATTTTTCGATTTCTTTCCTGTTGGTTTCGCATATATATTCACCTAATCTAGAACTCAACTTGTATTGCATGGAATAGTCGGCAATCAACGAGATGCAGTTTGCCAACAAAGCAACAATGACGGCTATGAGAGCGGTCCACAACGCATTGTCCTTGTCCGCTAGCCAAGCTGCTGTCTTTCGGGGCGAGCTGGTGTCCATGAAGGCAACGCGAAGAGCCACAAGCCATGCCATTGCCAAACAGGAAACAAATGCAGATAACAGACGCAAAACTGTGACCAAGATCTGCACAGTTGCTACACTTCTCGCCTTTTGTAAAGCACCTCTCTCTTTAGATGAGACTTTGCTCGTCGTTCTGCCGAGTTTCCTCCGAATGCCAATCAAACCAAAAAGTTTCCGGAGCAATCGAAAGCTGGTGACGATGACTCCTATACCCGCTGGAAGCATGGCGAAAAATCCAATATCCAGAACCAGATCACCCGTAGTGTCAGAAAGTTCAACAAGGCGAATAATCATGAAACTCCAAGAACCAACGTGGATCAAAAAAGCAACCACAAAAATGAGGGAGGCCATATCGCTCTCTTGGGTAGCAAAATGCAAGGATCTTAAGTCGCAGATCTCTCGTTTCAAAACGTTTGTGTTTTTGCCTTCGGACAGTGCATTCGCACCTTTCAGGAGTCCGTATGTTTCTGTTTGCAGTGGTGCCAGTGGAGTCCTCCCCCCAGGACGAGCGCAGCAAAAGAGTCCGTAGAAGAATCTCAGCGCAACAAAAATACTCCATTGAAGAAAGTTTCGGTGCTGCAGAAAACCAAAGGTTATTGGTCCATGTTGAAGAGATTTTTCAAGGCGAGGACCAAAAGCAATTAATCGACGCAGCAGATTCTTTGCCCGATTTGATTCAACTTTCTTTCCTACTTGCTCGTCTGTGAATCGACGATACATGTCATCGCATATCAAGAAAATCCCTACAAGAGAATCCTGTAGATCAGAATTGTCTTGGTAGATATTGGGAATAAAATGTTCTGAAATGTCCCGCTGAAATGCTTTGATGGCTTCAGGATCATTGATCGACCCTTTGAAGTCTGAGAAAGCGTCCAAGAAGTCCTTTGGTTTCATGATGCCGTAGTACCCAACATCTACACGAAACTTCTGGACTTTTGATTCAAGCTCGATAGCGAAGGGATTCTCCTCCAGCTTTGTACCTGAACGTGCTTCGGAACTCATCAAACAAAAAACTGATTTTTGGATTGTCTGGTATTTCAGTTTGAAGAAAAGAATCCGCAACTCTTCGACGCGTATTTTGTACCGGGAGACGTTGATCATGATACCAGCTGAAAGAATAACATTGATTACAGCCAGAACTGCAGCGATGAAAACATTCAATCCCTGGCTGCTAAAAAGAAGAGTGCAAGCAAGGCTAGCTGCAGCTATTCCGGCACAGCTTACGAAAGTCTCCGCGAGAGTCTGCGATTCTAGAGCGCTGTCGTCGATAAACGCGTCTAGCGCTTTTGGTTGATTGAAAAACTCCGATGGCAATCTTTCGTTGTAGAGACTTTCCTTCTTGGCATATTCAACAATTTCAACTGCATTTTGTTCCACTTTCCTGGCAACATCGCAGTGGAGTCCTTTCAATTCTTCCATTTCAGCCTCAGTCAGATCTTCTTCTATTCCATTCAAGAACCTGCTCCAGTACTTCTTGTGGTCTATCACTTTATAGTTTCTTTCCATCTCTTCTTTCCGGCTCAGTAGGATCTCCATGAGCGTTTCTGTGGCTAGGAGCTTGTCGTTCTCCAGCTCAGACATAAACTTGGCGATCGTGTTTTCACGGACATTTTTTAAAAGGCTCGCAATGAACTTTTCATTCAGTTCCATGCCACGAGGAACCAGTGGGGCTGCAAACTTGCTCTTCCAATCAGGCGACAAGGCATCATTTACGTCTTGACCACTTTCTCTGCATTCCATAACCTTGGCATACAAATAGTCGATTCCTTCCTTGTGCGTAAATCCAAGTCGCAGGAAGCCATCCAAAGCATGATTTGAACTAATACTACTTTCAACAACCCTGCCATTCGACACATCAGTTTGAGTACAAAACTGTCTCAGCCTCTCGAGGAAAGGTTTGCCATCGATTGCACCCTTCAAAAAGTCATTGACAAGCATGGCGTTGATGCAACCACCAGTCCGTTGGCTTGATCGCATAAAGTGGGAGGTCGCTTGTTCATCACCGATGAATGCGAATACATACCCACCGCTTTCGTTATTCACTCGAGCACTCCTGTGATTTACAAACTGTTCAACAGGGAACGTGGAAACAGCCACGCTAGACTCACTGACGCCATCGGCTGATCGAGTCAGGTCACTCTGGCGACAAACCTGTCTGTCAAGCTTCATCCTCGTCATATGTCCATTCACACTTCTCACAAAAATGAATTCTTTAGATTTCACAACGACTTCATACCGTTCACCAGGCTTTTCGTCCACTTTGAAAGCATCTCCGACATCGAGATCGCGGAGATCTTCATTAGAATATGAGTCTACCAGATACAGCAGAGGCAATCTTCGATAGGCTGCAGGATCGTAAACACCAGCCTCCCTGATAACATCGAGACTAGACTGAAACCATAGTCTGTCAATGTGGTGGGCAATTGCTGAGGCAGATTTGTCGTCGGCGGTCGCCACCTTTGTGTCTATCCCTTTTGAAAGTTCGGCTGCGGTCCTATTCTTCCAGTTTTCGTACCCATGTGCCAGTTCCATTCCCATATAAAAATTGTCACATGTCTCAAAAAATCGAGCATGCAAGGTTTGCCGCCGGAAAGTCTTCGACTTTTCCTCAAAGTCTTTTACTGCTTCAATCAATTGTTCCAACAAGGGCACTGAAGCTCCAAGAATCTTCAAGAAATGCATCTTCCAGTGTTTTCTTTTTATTGTCACAAACATACACTTCGCTATAGCTTGCAGTCGAACCATCTTTGCGCTGTCCCCAATTGTTGAGTTTTCTGCATTTCCAGCTGTGACTCCAAAGTTGTGCATCAATGATACTTTAAAGCCCTGAAGGCAACACATCCCGTATGGTTCGGATGTTGTGGTGCTTAAATGTGTTGTCGAATCGGCAGGTTTCCTGCAAGCGAAACAAATCGTTGAGATTCCCAAAGCCATAGGCAAGAATATGCGCCCTGTTGGAAAGACTTACCCGATGCACTCGATTACGTGAGAGGACTGGAGATCAAGAGTAAATTTATAGCCACTGACTCTTTTCATTGGGATTTCTTGACTACGCCGTTCACCAGATGAGCTCTCCTCAATGCATTCGATTACGACAGATTCAATAGCTCCGTGCTTTGTTGTTCCCTTTGGATACACTGCCGGTAAGTTGTGGGCAGCCGCTACTAGGTTTGGATTTCCTTCCGACAGAGACTCGAATGTATACGTTCTAGTCTGCAGATCAACTTTGGAAAGCTTGAATGGAAGTACAGCATCTTTCAGACGTACGTAGACTCCGTATTCTTGCCCAACCCGGATATCCTCCAGACCAAGGGCCTCCACTTCGATCAGATCGATTACTCTCCACGAGTGGTAGTGGTCACTTTTCTTTCCATCGCCGTTTATTTTCCGAAGAAGCATGTCATCTTGCTTCAAGTGCTCTCCAAGCTTCGTAAGAGCATTCGATTCAGAGTCGTACTGAGCATCAGCATCTGTGTATACTTGCAGCACCCCTCTCGACCAAAGTTTCGAAACCTCAAGGTGAAGCAGATTCTCCAAATCTTTCATGGTGACTTCGAGATAGCCTTGAGTTGGTCTGAACAAAAGACTCAAGTGTAAGGATATGGTCATAAGGATTTTGCAGCAGCGATGAAGGACGGGAGTCATACTTACAAAATATTCCCAAGCACAGCATCAGTTTCGCTTGTCGGAACAAAGGCGTCTGCAAAAGCTGTCCCAAGATAGTATCGAAGCATCGCAATCCATCGTTGATCTAGACGAACAATTTCGGCTTTCTCAAAAGCTATACCAGTCCGTTCCTTGCTCATGCTGTATAACTTGATAACGCCACCACTCGCAAGAACAGTTTCTGCACTGTGAATCACAGTCAGCAACCCATCTGGTCCTCCTCCCACCAGCACCATATTCTGCGGAGCACTCTTAACTATTTTCGCTCTTGTCAGCCGCGACCACTCTGGATCACCAGGAGAGCACTCATTTTCGTATGAAAAGGGTTCATACATTTGCATTTCTTCATTGAAAATATAATAGGTATCGCCAAGTTTCATGTCTCGCACTGCGATGGATTCTTGGTTTGCACGCTGCACTTCTCGCATGATAGTCATTCGAGCGTCGTCTAGCTCCTCGCAAAAAATTTGTGAAACCACAGCTAGTTGACGGAGAGCAGTCCGAAGAAAGGAAAACTCCATGAAGGCATTGTAACGAAACGTCTTCCCGTGATCCAATGCAATATTCATGTAGCACCTCTGCGCCCGCGAGATCGATTCGGCAATTGGAATATACGTGCGAAATTTTACCGAATCGTCGTCAAGATCGATCAGCTGCGAGACTCCCGAATCAACATGGACGAAACAATCTGCGTCATTCGTTGAGTCATCTTCGTTGTATATGTACACCCCCTTCGTCTCTCCTTCGATTACCCAATACCATTCATCATGATAAATATCTTCCGTGAACTCGCCTGTCGACAAATGACGGATCGCTTCGCTGAAATACTCACGTCGAAGCACTTGTTTGAGCAAAGACCTAGAACGATCCAAGAGCAGCTTTGCTGGTTTTGAGTCCACTTGATTTTTCTTCACGAGTTCAAGTAATGTCCGTTTGTCTCTTGGTGTCATCAAGTTCATCGCATCACGGAGACTGCGTTCTCTAACGTCCTTGCCGGGACTCTTGCCTTGGAGATGAAGCAATATAGCCGACAACATATCTGCATCTGATGGAATCTCAAAGTTAACCTGTGTGACGAGATCGTAGCCGAGCCGCAGCCCAATCTCTACAGTGGTTACTTTTTGGTAAACCTGCCGAGCTTCCTCTTCGATCAGAAAGCATGCTGTCATCAAGGAGTCCAGCCAACTATTCAAAGGATCACAAATCGACGGAATTCCGGCGCAAAGATCCAAAACTATCTTCTCTTTCATTTCGTTGATGAGAGAGCGACACTTGTCAGCTGTAAATGCAGGCTTCAATTCCTGACACTTCCTCACAAACGGAGCCAGCACAACCCCATCCCAACTACTGCGCCCCCTGAATGACGATACAGCAATGCAAATTGTCGGCATGTAGACTCGCATTGTTTCGAATGGATCAAGCTGCTCCATGAGATTGTTTGCAAACTGGCTAGTTGCTTTCGAAGTCATCTTGCTCCAATGCTGTGACATTACACGCAAGGTGTGAACAAGTCCATAGTCAACCATAGTTGGTATCGGTCTCGCAAGGAATGATTCAACCATTTCCTGGTCAATGGGAAACCTATTTTCCGATCGGAATTCATTCGTCTTCAGACGCCCCGCATACGTCCCAAATCGATTACGATTGGCCAATTCAAATCCATTCATTTCGGGGCTCATATTCTGCGCTGACAGTCCTTCCTGGTTGCTCGTGTACACTTCTTTTCCACCGTGCACAAGGCCGCTGGCCAGCCAGGGGATGTAATTCCGCAGAGGCATCCAGTTTTCGGTCGCGGGCAATTGTGGAATTCCAATGAGTGGATAGTGAGTGGCCATATCACTAAGTCGGCCCCACGAAACAATCTGATGATCATGGTCCGAAAAGTCAAAGTTAGGACCCACAATTTTTGAAATGATCCGGGAAATATTGCGACTCTTGAAGGCAACGTCCAAAACAAAGTTGGTTTCCTCGTCTTTTAGTTTCCCCTCGAGTGCCTGGATGAGCTGACTGATAAGATATGCCTCGTATACAGATTGCAGCGGCATATAGTACTGAAGCTGTCGGCTGAGGCGCAAACAATTGATCCCATCCAAGTTTCGGATCATCTTCCTCCGGAGTCTTGATAATTTGAAACGTTCAATTCTTCCAACTTCGGATTCGAAATCAAGATCACGAATGTCCTTTGATTTAATCAATTTCTTCAACTGTGGACCATCCTTTGTCGACACGTCTTCCGTGGCCAGTGGTTCTCTACCTTTCATGGTTACAACTACTGCTCCATCCTCCCCCAGATCTTGAAATCGATGGTGCTTCACAAGTGACTTGCTAGTTATGAGAACAGCAGCGCCCCTTTCAATAGCCAATAAATGTTTCGGTTCAAACGTTTTTGGGCGCCTCGCAATTTTGGATAGATCCACATACCCTCCTGCCTGTGAGCTCTGTTGGATACTGTACACCGTATCGATGTCCCCAGCCACGTACAGTACTTTAAAGTCAATTGCTTTCCTTCCTGCAATGGTGCTAGCCCCGCGAAGCTGTCTCGTATTTGTTGTTGGTGCGTCATCTTCCTTCTTCTTTCCAAAGCAACGCCTCTTGCTCTTCTTTTCGTCCTTCTTGTCCTCAGGTGCTGCTTGTTTCACAACCCCAATTTCCTTTTCTTCTTCTGGTGGCTCGTACAAGAGTGTCATTCCGAGCCGATTCCCAAAGGATCCCGCATTGGTGGCCAGAACAGGTGCAGGTGAAGATTTGCGGCTGGGGGATCGATCCCCATCGATCGCTCCAGAGTGTTCAATCCTTCTCGTATTCAAGTTCCGGGATGATTTCCTTCGTCGACTCGAGTTCAATTCTCGATTCATTCGTCTCTTGGTCTTTCGACGAGAATGACGACTGGTATCGCTCGTGCGTGACATTTCCTCCGTTTCTTGCGTCGAGCCGCCGCCACGGGAGGATGCTCCCCTTCCCAACTTTCGTCTGGATGATCCACCACTGTGGTGGTGCCGAGCCGACTGGAGCCTGGTAAGATCGGGTGTCGATTTCGACGATCTCGGCATTCGCGCCGATTGGGACCTTGTCAGGCCGTCGGATCGTTCGTGATAGCTGCTCCCCATACTCAAACCCAATGATCGCCTGGAGGATTCCCTGATAATGTCTCTTCGCGATCCACCACCACTACGTCTTCCATCCGAAGAGCCGCCGCTGCTGCCCATACTCAAACCTGGGACAGATTGTCTCATTTTTCCGGATGGTGACATGATAAGATCTCTGGTCGATGGGTTTCGTCCGTGAGAGCTACTCCCCATGCTCAAGCCGTGCATCCTCGACGTCGATGTTCGCACCGATTGCGATCGGGTCAGTTTATTATCTCGTGATCCCACCCGCTTGGGCAGCGACGAAGCACTTGATCTACTGCTTGTGGGTGTAGTCGTCGTAATCGTTGTCGGATCAAATCCCACTGCGGATTTTTCTCGAATAATGGTCTCGCGTTTGGGTGGTGATCGGCTTTCCAAGGAAGGCATGCTTGCCTTGTTTCGAAGAATCCCCGAAGCATTCAGTGGATTGGTAATTTCCGAAATGGTACTGACGGCACTGAATCCACCCAGACTGGTATCTCCCATGAAAGTGTTGCCCGCAGGATTCGGCGACATAAGCACCGACGGCTCTTCCTCCGGGGCTTGATTCCTGGAATGTGCGGAGGATGACGACGACGACCGACGAGGACGGCTGGAACTTCCTCCTCGACGATGCGACGAACCACCATGAGAGGATCGTTCCTTTCTTCTTGATGATGATGGTTCCGTTCTGTGATGTTGTCGATGACGTGAGGACGATTCGGAACGCGGCCTATGAGAGGATGATCTAGAACTGTCCCGGTGTCGGGAGGACGACGATCTGTGTCGATGGTGATTATGATGATGCGAGGATGAGCGCGAGGTTGATCTCCTAGACGAAGACCGTTCCGTTCCCGATCTCCTGGATGACGATCTTGTCCTGGACGTCGATGATCGCTTGTTGTGACCCGAAGAAGAATGGCCTCTGGATCTTGTCGTTGTGCCTGCTACTGCTGTTGCTGCTGGCTTTAGTTCATCTTCATTCATGGACACGTCGCTCTCAAAATTCGACATGGCAGTGGTCTACTAGATTAGTGAAGGATGGAAGGATTGAAAATGAATGAAACAATCAATGACAAGAGCAGATTGCCACACTTCGATGGTTGGGATGACGTTGGACGCGAAAGATTAATACTGGCGCATGACGAAAAGAACAAACACCTAAAAAGTGCATGGCGACATGGGATGTTCCATTGGGTGGGAGGGGGCTATATTTGCTGGACACGTAGCCGAAGGTGCCGCACATAGCAGGGGTGCGGAAATTTCCCTCGAAATACATTGTATACAGTATTCCGTGTCTTCTGCCCCTTCGGTTTTTCCGTGCAATCGACTACCTCGACAACGAATCATAGATGCGTTGAGACCCAACAAATTTCGATTTTGCCAAGGGCGTACTTCCGGTAGGCAAACGGACAAGCAGTACTTTAACGTGAGTAGCTTTCACGTACGTCATGGAAACGAAAGTAGCAGTACCCAAAATGCCCCCAATGCAAAGTGTATGTCCTTTCCTGTCCTTGTCATCCTTGTCCATCATCCAGCATTGCTTATTAGTACTTGTGTGTGAGTGTGTCCATGGGTTCGGGTATGCCACCAGAAGATCATCGTTCCTACACTTGTTGTTACTCTCAATCGAAGACCGGGTGAAGGAAAAAGCATCGGGTGTGAAGTAGAATTGTGATTGCAACAGCTGCTTAATTGATTCAAGGAGAATTAATTATCCATGGTGTCTGGTTCCTTCACTCTGGCCAAACGAGCCAACGGCGTGTGTCAGGGGTCCCTTCATCGCACCTTGGAAGAGCGCCCGGGCGTTTCCAGCTCCTCCTCCAAGAATACCATGGTCTATTGCATCTTCTTTGGAGTTCAGCTAGTCTGCTATGAAAGCATTGCCGCTTTGGACGAAGGTGAATTTCCCATTGCGGCCTACAAGATTGTGGCCATGTCATCGTCCGGAACGGATGCCTTTCGATTGGTGACAAGTCAGGGAACGCATTTGCTGTGTCGGGCCCCCACCACGCTCTGTCGAGAAATATGGCTCTCGGCCATTACGGCTGGATTGGAACGGACCTTGGCAGGAACGGCCACGAATACGGCGACGTTTGAAAAGGTGAAACCACGCTTGCAAAACCGACGCCACATGACGGCCAAGGCGTATTGTCATTCCTGTGGAAAACTGGAACGATACGAATTCCCATTGATCAAAGATTGCTCCCCTCTTCTTCAGTACTGTGAGGAAGAACGGGTGGATTTGTGTGAAAAATGTTGCATGGCACAAGGTGTGGTCGACCATGTTTTGCTATTGCAGGAAATGCACAAGGCACAGGAGCTGGATTATTCGGCCATTCGAAAAGCACGGGCAATGGTCCTCAAACAATTGCAACCAGATTTGGAGTTTGATGATGTTCCCGTAACGACAAGGCTGCGATTGACTCCCAATGCCTATCACATGGTGTCGCAAGTTATGATTCGTCCCGAATTCAAGGCGCTGCAACGGGGATCGACCACTCTGGACGATTTGGTGCAGGAATTTGATCAAGGAATTATTGGTGTTTTGGAATTTCTCGAGTTGATGGAGCAATCTGTCGGAATTCGCGACAAGGAAATGGCAGCCCTTAAGAAACAAGCCTTTCGAATGGCGGGGGACATGGGAACATCACTCAAACTCTTGGCGGAACAAGCCCTGCCCGATAAGCAATATACGTCGACGGAATTGCTACAATGCATCCTAGATTTCTTACTCGATTTATGCAAAGAGGGAGAAATTCAAACCATTGCCTTTTACTGGCCTCAATTGTGCAACATACATTTGCAAATGCTGCCACCCACTGACGCGGCGTCCATGAAACGAATTGAGCTGGTGGAAGATTTTCTGCTGACCATTGCGACCAATCACAGCATTCACCTCGCGATCGAATTGATTTGGAACCACACGGCCGACCTGGAAGATGCCAAAACTCTCAAATACTGTTGCAAGCGAAAATTTGCGGTCATTCGATTCCTCTGCGAGTTGGAAAGCGTGATTTTTGATTTTGACTCTGGATGGGGTGGTGGCAGTGTGGCAGTCGGAAACTTGTTGGCACCCTCCAATCATCAAATCCAATTGCTACGAGATGGAATGGCGGAAATTCAAAAATACAGAATGCAGCAAACGGAACACTTGACCCAATCATGTCGGTTAGATAAGCTAAGAAGGGGTGATGACGAAGAAGAAAAAGAAGATGCGAACCCCGAAACGATGGCCAAGGAAGCGCTTAGGATTGCAAGAAATGCAGACTATTTGTCTACCCATTTGGCCTTTACAAAACGATTGTGTGACATTGCCGAGAAATTAAGATTCGCACCAGTGCCCAATCGAGCTAGCATGCTGCAAAGCGAATTGATCAAACTCAACACATCTGGGGCGATGGGAGGAGATCCGCTGAATGTAGTAAAAGATTCCCATTCCAGGGTCGTGCGTATCCCATCAAAGGAAGGCCATGTATTTCGAAGTAAAGAACGAACGCCGGTTTTGCTGCTCATCGAGTTAAATGACGAAGGCGTGACACATGAAGAAAGCAACGGGTCGGGGCTGAATCAGAAATTCAAAAGCGAAAAGCTGAAAGAAGAGCAAAGAAATATACAGGCTGCCGAGGAGGATGCGAAGGAAGCTGCCAGAGTCGAAGAGGAACTACGAATTGCGGATGCTAATCTGAATGCAGAGGAGAAAGACGACAATCCTGCTGCAGAAACCGCTTCGGAGGGTCAAAAAACGGAGATTGACAGCGACGCCCAGTCGACGTCAATCGAACTATCAGAAAGTGCCAACTCGTCACAGGACCCCGAGCCCGATAGTGGAATGGATGCTGCTCCTGCGCCGCCAACGTCTCCTACGAGAAATTCGTCACTTTTGACCACGCCTACTCCCAAAGTGTGTACACCTGGTGGCAGCAATCTGGAAGACCCTGGAAGTCGCGAGGGTAGGAATGGAGGTTCCGAGCAAAGACGTAAGAAGTGAATGAAATGGTGCCCTTTCTGTCATGTATTCGGACTCATCTCACCCATCATTCTTTGTCCTTATTTCATAGATGCACTGAGAAGATTTGACGGAAAAAATGGAGAATCGACGATCGTTACGCCCACCGCTGACAAAGAAGTAGTCGAAGAACTAGTCGCCAATGTGGTAGTGAATAAATTAATTATGCCCTCTTTGAGTGGCGATAAAGACGATGAACCAGTCGGAACAGTGAGAGAGGAGGAAGAAGCGAAAGATGGGAAAACAGAATCTTCGACTCCCGCTTTGAGGAGAATGTCATCCCTGGGGAATGTAAGGGGTCCCTTGTCAAAGGATGAAGACTTGAGAAGAGAAGTACTGAATTCCATTATGATGAAAGGGATGTCGAAGAGCCATACAATTGCAGCTGGGGCAGCTGGTGCTATGCAGCGGCACTTACAGCAGCTCGACCAAAGGCGGGCAGTTGAGCTCTTGATGACAGGAGATACCCCATTTTCCTCTTCAACGGACGAGAGCCGAAAGGAGCTGTTATCTCTTGGAATTTCTTCAGTGACTAGCGGTGATCAACCTAGACCGACGCAAGTTTCGTCAGAGGAAAGCGACACAATGGAGGCAATTCGGTTGCTTTTGATACAGTATCATGTGGCTCAGGGATCCCTCAGCTTGAACGATGCTGCGCAAGCATTGGCACCTCAAACTATGCGCAGGCAGGGTGACTTTACAACGAGAAATTTTCTGGGGAGAGAGTTTCCAGAGATCGATGCGGGAGATATAGACTCGCGACTGGTTGGTTGCGGAGTTCTACCACCAGCCGTTCTACAAGCTCTATCTTTGTGGAAAGGAGACATGATCACCAACGGTGAACTTCTCGAGCTGGTGAAGAAAGACCTCGAGTATGTGAAGAATTCGGTGCAGTTGGAAGAAAGCAAAGACAAGCTCAACGAAGACTCTGCATTTTGGCAAAGATTTGCCTTTGGGGAACGTTGGGCCGAGAAGCGTTCCCGTATTGCAGCAAGAAGTGCGGAAGCTTCGCAACCTGGATATGATCTCATTGGGGTCATTGTGAAATCGAATGACGACCTGCGCCAGGAAGCATTTGTAATGCAATTGATTGAGCTGTGTCGAGAAGCATTTCAAGAAGCGGGGCTCGAGCTTTGGCTACTACCATATCGGATTCTTCCAACAGGTCGTACTACCGGAATTATTGAAATGGTACGCAATGCAATGTCCTTCGATGCCTTGAAGAAGCGTCCGGGGTACGGTAAAGGTGGCCTAAAGGAGCATCTTTGGAGAATGGTCCAATTTGCGGCAGACCCAGGAGAAGCCTTCAAATCTGCACAAAAGAATTTCGTGCGGAGTCTTGCCGCATATTCACTGCTCTCTTATTTGTTCCTGTTCAAAGATCGCCACAATGGAAATATTTTGCTTGATACGGCAGGGCATGTGATTCATATTGATTTTGGATTCGTCTTTGGCATCGCTCCTGGTGGTTCTTTCAGCTTGGAAATGTCAACTCCATTTAAGTTAACAGAAGAGATGATCGATGTGATGGATGGCGTACGGTCGTCTTTGTTTTCAGAATTCGTGACTCTATTTTGCTGTGGCTTTTTGGCCTTGCAATCCCACTGTGACACTTTCGTTACACTGTTGGAAATAACCTCGAGAGGAAGTACTTTCAATTGCTTCGAGGGCAAAGACTGTATTGATATAATCGAGAAGTTCAAGCGTCGAATATGTGCTGACAAGAGTAAGGAAGAAACTATTGCTTTTGTTCTGGATATCATAAAGGAGGCAACGTCGTCATACGGCACACGACAATATGACTACTTTCAATATCTCTCCCAAGGCATTGCCTCATGAGGTAGCTTGCCTAGATCGAACTTAAACTTGCTAAATCATCTTTTAGTGTTTAGAGTTCATGTATGGAAGGGTTCTTTGCTGAGGACAGATTACACTTTCAAAATAATGGAGAAACGACTAATGCAACTATCAGCTGGTACAGCTTCTGCGTTCGATCCGCGTTGGTGAGGACTCTCCAGCGAATCACGGTGAATCACGTTGAGCTGAATGTCTCATGTACGTCGTAGCGACACTGTCACTTATCACCGAGAGATCAACGAAACACGGTCATGCAAAAAGTCGTCCACCACATGCAACACTGCCCATCATTTTTGCTCATAAAACACACAAAAGCACATTTGAAACAGTAAGTTGTCACAGCATGCGCTCCTCTGATCCACCATTCCCTTGTTCTAACTTCTTCCTCCATACACAGCCTTCCGAAATTCCAAGATGCAGAGCTCTCACTCATACGATTCAATTACATTGACACCGCCCGTTTCCCCATACTGGCCCAATGCAGAAATGCCACCGTGCGTCATGCCGCTGCAGGGGAAAG
>JAAMXS010002508.1:0-19073 GCA_019693525.1 Cylindrotheca fusiformis | reverse complement strand
TTCGGCCTTGGCGCCAGCATCCTTCATTGCTGAATTTAGAAAGTCCATGTTGCTTGCTTCTCGCTCTAGATCTTGGGTTTCTCAAATTGTGAGAAAAACGGGAACAGGTTGGATGCTTGTTTTTTTACCAATGGCTTAGTAGGTTTTGGCCCGTTTCTGAAAGATATGCCGATAAAATGTGGAGCGAAACCAGTGACAAGTGACAACACCATGATTCTTTCTTCCGATATCTAGTACTATTTCTCCGTTGGAAAGCAGTACGGAATCGAGAATTCGTTCTTCGCATGTTCATTCATTTCTCATCAGTTTTTGGCTTGTGCAATCGGTGTCAGGGAATACGGAATTCAAGTTTCTGTTGTCTGTCCGTGAACCGTGACACCACAGCACCAGTCATCGAGAGTCAACATCCGCTTATCTCCGTTCTCATCATCCGCCCCCTTCAAAACCTGCCACGAACAGAATAGGATTTCCGATATCCCGCCGGATATCCCATTGCTTCTAGTGAGTGAACAATAGTAGTTTCGGCAATCAATCAATCCATTTCAACAATGCCGCCCAAGATGTCGCAACACCACCTCTTGCAAGACTTGCAGGATGACAATGTTTTCTTTGATGGACTCGTTGACATGATTCCTGCCAAACTTTATGTGGCTGGTAATTCAGGAGATGATTACAATCCCAAATATTTCAAAGGTCAAGCCAAAGAGTCCAAGGAAGCACGAAGAGCAAAGAACAAGCAAGCAAAACGAGCTAAATTGGATCCTTCCTTATCGGAAACTACGACTCAGGCCAAGATGCGTTTGGAAGGAGGAAACCGTCCATTAATCCCTTCAGCTCCTTCTGCGCCTGCTCCTCCTTCTGCCAGTACACCAGCGGCCACCAATGACAAGACATCTTCAACTGACGATGCCATTGCTAGCAGCTCGGACAACAAGTCTCGCATTGAAGCCCTTCGTGAAAAGTTGCATGAGAAGCTTGCTGCCAAACGTGCCCAACGCCCAACAGACCCAAACGTTGTTAGCAAACGAGCCGCACGCCGAGCCGAAAAGAAGAAACGTCAAGAAGAAGCTATGAAACGGAAGAAAAAGACGACGTCACAAGCAGAGACTTCTCGAGGCAAAAACTTTACTGTGGACTCTGCTGCAGCAGCTGATCCAGCCTCGGACTTGGCTAGAATGGACTTTGGACGCTTGGCCGGTTTGAACTCAATGGAGACTGGAAACTACAAAAAGGCAAACAAGTCTTTGGCGAATTTGAGCAAAACTAAAAACTTGCAAAAGATGCTGGCGGATGCAGAAGAGAAAAAGCAACGTTTGGAAGAGTTGAAGAAGGGCAATGAAGAAGAGAAGGAAAAGGCCGAGAAGCTGGTTTGGGGGGATACAATTAAAGAAGCAGCTGGTGAACGCGTCAAGGATGATCCAGCCAAGCTGCGCAAGGCTCTCAAGAGAAGAGATGCCAAGAAGAAAAAGAGTGCTAAGGCATGGAAATCCAGAATGGAACAAACAAAGGACAAGATGGATGATCGCCAGAGAATCCGCAACCACAACTTATCCAAGCGCAAGTTGGGCGGCAGTGCCGGAGCCAATCTCAGTAAAAAGAAAATTGCGACTGAAGAAGATGGTGCTAAGAAATCTCGTCCAGGCTTTGAGGGAAGGAAACAGGGTTTCCTTAATACCAAGAAAGATCAATAAGCTGTTCACAAGACTCCACATGTTAATATAACCATATCTAATCAAGTTTTCGTTCTTGCTGGAGTCACAGTGGTAGTGCCGGAGCTAATCATAGCAAAAGAAAGGTGCAACTGGAGACAATGGTGCCAAGAGCCTCGTCCAGGCTCTGAAAGGACTTAATGAGCTCCTCATTCTTGCTTGATGATTGTTGGGGTAGCCAAAAAGATGTCCAAGGTCCACTATATGACTGCTTTCAGAAACCCTGATCTCAGGATTTACATTGGGCCAGTTCTGAGCGAAACTACCATGAGGAGACACAACTGTAACTCACCCCGAAGTACAGAGCACGAGGAAGGTTTTGGATAGTATGTTATTGATGCAATGTGCGCTGCTTCGAACATGATTCGTTTTGGCAGTCGTGCAGTCAGTCTCGAGGATCAGAAAAGGCTCTGCTCATTCGTGTTCTGTCGTAGCTTCGGTCATGTTGATGCGATGTTGGGCGAGCAAGAACGTTCTTCATGCGCTCTCCATCGAAGAAGGATCGAATTGGCAGTCGTACGGGAAGGAAGAGGCTGATTCTGGAGACAAAATGCAACGATATACGGATATGGAGAACAATTTCACTGTCATTCTAGAATTCGAGAACAATACATACGGTTGTTATACTTCAGGAGTGGCTTCGTAGTGATCCTTGCTGAGAACTGTACCGCAAGGCAGACCCTTCAAAAGAAAGGGGGATCAAGCTTGGGGGTTGTTAAGTGGTTTTTGAATCAATGGTACTATTGTTGGAAATTAGTAATGTTGACGAGTTTATTCGCATCTTCTGAACAGCGCCAAATCGTGACGTCGCAGCTGTTCTTTGGCCCGTCCATAATATCCAGAGCTTAGATATATCTAGCCTGTCAGGCTTGATCAGAATTTCATGTAGCATTCCATTTCTATTGGTCGCCGTCCACACGACCAAGGTGTTACAGGGCGTTCTTACACCGATCAACTTATTCTGACTTTCTGATGCCCGACTCCTGGATGAGGATTCTCATCTGATCGTAACACAAAATCCTTCCGAACCATCACCAAATCTTTCTCATAAAATTGAAAGAATCAATAATCTTACGACAACAACAATAAAACACAATCATAATGAAGTTCACCGCTACTCTCCTTCTCCTCGTGCCCATTGCCAGCAACGCTTTCACCAGTGTTGACTTCGGCAAAGTCACCAATGTCGCCAGGAGGTATGTGTATCTTTTTCTTGTTCCTTCGTTCACGCCGATGAAAATGTCTCTTACACACGTTTTCTTCTTTCAATTCGGACAACAGAAACAACCCCATGAGCATGGCCAAGTTGGAAGACAAGGCCCAAGAGGCAAAGTCGTCGGTGGAAGATCTTGGTTCCACCGCCAAGGACAAGACCCAAAATGCTGCTGATTCCGCCGTCGACAAGGGCAAGGAATTTGGAAACAAGGCATCCGACAAGGCTAGCGAAGTCGGAAGCAAGGCATCCGACAAGTTCGATAAGGCTGAAGACAAGGTCGAGGATGGCGCGTCCGGCATCATGGACAAGAGCAAGGAATTGGGAAACAAGGCTGTTGACAAGGTTAAGGCCGCAGGATCCAAAATCAAGGACGGTGAAGAAAAGGTCGTCGACAAGGCGAAGGATCTAGGAAGCGGTGCTGTGGACAAGGCCAAGGCAGCTGGATCCAAGATCAAGGAAGGTGAAGAAAAGGTCGTCGACAAGGCCAAGGATCTAGGAAACAAGGCTGCCGACAAGGTCAAGTCGGGTGCTGACAAGGCATCGGACAAGCTCAGTTAAATACTGTCGTGAAAAGATAGAGATACAATACGCAAACACACATCGGCATAGCGACGTAAAAGACCATCAGTAGATGAATGAGAACAATCGAGGGATGCTCTGCTGCTACTACTATTACCTTAATAACTAGCCAGAACGAATAAAAAGTACATGCAATTTAAATTAGTTTGCTCCCTCTCGATGTTTCTAATGTTGCTATGCGCCGCCTACGACTAGATGAGGAAAAAAATGTTGTTCGTGCAATATTACGCAGGCCTAGTCATTTTCCTTGCAGGAACTTTTTTTCTTTCTTGATTTTGTTGGAGCAAATTTTTTTATCCGAAAGCCATTTCGTCTAGCTAGTAGAGTATTGATGGCGTCCTACTAGCTTATAGATCTATCCCCTGAATCACTCGTAGCTACACTAGATCCCCCGATATCTTCGCGCCCAATTTATTGTTGGTTAAAAAAATGTCGAATGCACGACGTACACTTTTGAACGCATTCTACGATCCAACACCAGTACCAGTACCAATGCTCACGACGTTTCTAGCAAAACTTGGTTTCTCAGCGTTGAACACATGCACACCATGCTGAAAGCAACACCCATTTGAATCCATAGAGCGCCGCATCATCGTATTTTTCTTGCGTTGGCATACAGGGGTCATTATAATCTTCATCATCATGACCGTCGATCCAAAGATAGAAGGAGCTGTATTAGAAACAGCAAAGGAAGGTAGTGTTTTCGAACTGACACGAGACTTGTTCGAACGTTCGGAACAAGAGGACGGAGAAGGAGAAGAAGACGGTGGTGTCGATTGGGGATTCGGAAATGACCATAATAAAGAAGCTGCATCCGATCCAGAGACGGCCAGTCTGACAGGGGACGAAGCAGGAGAGGAGGATGACGACGACGTGACGGTGGAGATGGAAGCACGTGCCACTGCTCCCAAGACAGTCTTTGACATGGAGCTTTCGGACGACGAGGAGTTGGAGGAGAAAGAAATGGAGGACAACAACAAGAGCAAGGCCGAAGAAACAAAGGATGAGCCAGAAGAAGGAACTTCTGTATCTCCAGATGTCTCAGCTCAGCCCAAGGAGCCAACCGAAGAAGGTACAGAATTGACTTCTCCCTCCCTTCGAAGGTCTCATCGGACACCCAAGAAACGAGACCTTGCCAGAGAAGAAGACGAACACGAAAGCGAAGAGAAGCAGCCCATTGGAAGCAAAAAGGACAAACAAAAGAAGAAGAAAAAGAAGAGCAAAGATCAACCCGACGAAGATCAGCTGCTCCAGTCCACGGATTATCTGTTTGGCCAAGCTGACAAGGACAGTGTCACTGTAGCGGACATGTATCGATCGTTGGAGGCCGAATTTGATTGCAAGCTGGCCAAGGCTACGCGCAAGATGGTCAAGGAACATTTGATTCAACTGATGACCAACCAAGTGCAACCTTCTATTGCCACTCCTCCTGCTTCTGATGATGCTGTCGAACCAGAACCTGTCTCGAACGATCCAGAAGATGAAGAGCAAGATCTCATCTCGGAACAGGGAGACGTAGAAGAATCTGACGCTTCGGAATACGAACAAGACGAGGAAGAGGAGGACCTACCCATCCTTAAGAAACAGAAGAAGAAGAAAACGAATGCCAAGAAGTCCATTGAGAAAACACCCAAAAAGCCAAAGGTGAAACGCCCGAGCCAACGCAAGGCGGCCAAGGCCGCTCGCTTGGTAGAAGCTATGCGCTTGCGGAAAAAGCGGATGGAAGAATTGCGGGTTCGCAATGAAGAAATGCAATTGACCCAATCCAAGGAGGAGCAGGAACGAGCGGAAAAGATTGCGGCCAAGCTGGACACTCAAACGGAAGAACTCAAGATCAAACGATTGGAAGATCGATTAAACCTACTTTCCAAACTTGATCAAAAGAGAATCCATGTCGTCGATGACACACCTGCGGCACCCACAGAATCAGAACCCACCCAACCCAATTCTCCAACACCAACCAGGGATGCCGACGACGATGAGGAGGACGAGGAATCGTCAGATGAAGAAGATTTGGTCATTGTGGGTGCAGCCACCAAGCGATTCAAACCTCTCAAGCCACTGCAAAATCAGGTTCGAGCCAGTGCGTTGGAGCTGTTGGATCGCATTCGATCGCCCGATCGAAAACAGCAGTTGCAGAGACTGCAACAAAAGCAGAATAGTCCTACTCGCAGGTCCCGTAACGCCCTCCGAAATCAGCTCAAACAACAACAACGAAACGGGGGAAACAAATGGTTGGCCCGCGAACTGGGATACAAGACAGAACAAGAACATTTGAAGGAATGCCGAGAAATCGCCATGAAAAAGCAAATGCTCACTATGAAACGCGAACAAGAGCGGATCAAGAGCAATGAACGAAAGCAATTGCGTGATCGACTAATGATTCAAGAAGAAGAAGAACCAGTAGAAGATGAGGGGGATGCAGAGTATTCTCCAACCGAGCCAGAAGAAGAGGAGGACGAAGAAATGCAAATGGCTAAGGAACTTGAAAAGGAGACTGTCCAACAAGATGATAAACACTCGGACGTGGAACCTTCCCCGCCAGATCTAGGTGAGGATTCGGAGAACGAGGCGCCACCATCATTGTTGGAAACGCAACCAATGCCAGAATCAGTGGCAAGGGTAGTGACTATGGACGGAGAATTGCCCCAGAAGGACCATCCGATCCTCAAGGACAATGAAGAATCCCAAGAGGCAACCACTCCCAGTGACGCGCTAGAACCTATTGACAACGAAGGTTCTGCAACGGAACACGTCGCAGCTTCGGAAGAAACATCTGCGAACAATGATGACCAAGACGATGGAGAACAGGAGTTTGTGGATGAAACCACTACTACTAGTACTGCAGATGCCCCAAAGTCAAATCAGCCGCGAAATGCAGGTTGGCAAGCCATGCTTCGAAAGGAAGAAGAGAAACTCAAAAAGCAAAAGCGACGAAAGGGTGCTTCAGGTCTTGTCGAACAAGAGGCCGAAGAAGAAGAGGAGGAAGAAGTGGCTGGCTTGGAAGACTTTGGGTTCTCGATCAAGAAGAAAAAGACTGATGACGATGAAGACGATGATCCAAATTCGTTCAAGCTGAATGAAGACGATATGAAGCATGTCGTCGATGACGTTTCCGACAACGAAGGAGATGAAGAGGCCGGAATGGCGGCAAGGAAATCAATGGAGCAGGCTGAAGAAAAGAGGAGACACAAGGAAATGCTGAGACGGATGCGAGAGGGTTACGATGGTCGGCGTGGAGGCATTGCCGGAAGTAGCGGAGGCGCTAGAGGTGTCTTTGATTTCAATAAATTGGTGGCAGCTGACAACCGCGAGGATGCGAAACGTCTAGGTCTTCTGAACGACGACGAATTGGACAGTGATAACGAAGATGCGGAGAAAAAGGATGCAACCGATGATGAGGACGATGAATTGGCATTTTTGGATAAAGCAATCAAGGACAGGCACTTGAAAAGAGTCAACGTTGACCTTGAAGAAAACTTTTCAGATGATGACGAGGAAAACCAAGAGGAGGAACAGAACGAGGGTACGTTGCTGATTGGGTGAAGCTAGAGTGCTGCTTGTCTGTTGCTGTCGATCCTGACAATTTTTCTTTTGTTCTCCAGAAAATGGTGCAGAAGACAACGCCGAGCTGGAGGAAGAAAGAACACAAGAACGCTTGGCAAAGAGGTTCACCAAGCGGGCCAGAATCCGCCGGTTAGAAGAAGAGCTTGCGGACAGCCAAGAGTTTTCCCAGCAACGACTTATCGACGAAGATGCAGCCATGAAGCAAGAACTGAAACAAATGAAAGTAAGTGAGGATGGTCGGCTTTCTCGAGTTATGAAAGCAGCTTTTCTCAGCATTGGTATTCTTTTTTCATAGAATGGTCTAGTGCGGAAGCGAAGTATATCATCTTCGCGAAGCTCGTTGTCGTCTGTTGATTCTAGTTCGGGGTCCGATCTGAAACGGCAAAGAAGTTTCGGTGCACCTTCTGCTGCTTTTGGTGGCTCTTTCATGGACAAAAGTGGAAGTCTGTCTTTGGCATTGCGTGCGAGTCGCAGTCGCACCAAACCCAAGACGAGTTTCTTGGGGGGCAAAAACGCTGGAGATGTGAAGGAACAAGGAGCAGCTCTGATCCATAAGAGTGTTGCTCTCAGCCATGTCGTCTTCCGAGCCGAAAGTAGTCGAAGTAGCGTTTCGAATTCAGCGGGGAGTGGACTGCCAGGAAAACGGAAAAAAGGTCCGGCAAGCAATAGCTTCTTCCGTAGCATAGCTGGGAAGAACCAGTAGGCGAGCGATTGCAATCGATTGATCGATATCCGCCTTTTTAGGAGAATAGCATAGAACCCGATTAGACTAGCATTGGATTTCAGGATTCAACGATATGTGTCTGCGAAGGCAATGCATATATCTTTATTCCTTGTCGACCCTCTTTTAACAAAACATTAGATTGAATCAGTAGAGATTAGATTGAATCAGTAGAGGATATCGGTCAAGTCTTTCTCGAATGTAAGGAGCACAATAAGAAAAATAAGCTATACTGTGCTGTGGTCCATATAGCTTTGCTGCTGCGCTAGAGAGTTCTACGATTGTCTACTTCAACAAATTATTCAGCTGAGCGAAAAACATCTCACCAGCGCCACTCATTTCTCCACACATCAGAACACACTCAAACGTGATAAGGACAATAATGATCCATTCCAAGGTGTTGCTCTTTTGCTGCGACAATACGTCGAGAAAAAATTTAGCGTTCTGTTGGATCAAATTGAGCTTGAATTCAATGTGTTCAAAACGAATATCAATATCGAATTCTTCTTTCATGCCGTCATGAACGTCTTCGTATTGGCTCAGGTTCCAAGCTGTATCAAGTCTATCTTTAATCCCCACTTTACTGACCATTTCAATGAAAATACTGTTGTTCCGTGCAACTGCTCGAAACATCTTGTCTTTGTCAACTGAAGTCAAGTCGCCAGTTGCTGTCACCTGTTGATTGATTAGCTCAAAGTTGGCCAACAGTTCGTCCACTGTATCGTTGTAGGAGTCGAGTGCTACGGACTGAGCCATGACATTCGAAATGACATCAACAGATTTCATATTCAATTCTTGGACCACGCAGTACTCTCCTGTGACAACGTTTTGATCGTCCAGTGGCAATTCCGGTTGGACATGGACGCAAAAGTTCTCCCTTCTTTCGGTTCCTGACAAGGCAATATCGGTAGAGCACGTCTTTATTCTTTCCAAAAGGTTCGACATATCACGGGGGGCTACATTGAAAAACACTACCGAACCAAATCGGAATACCGCAATGAACCGATGTGAATCGTTCTGTTCGTCTCGGGGCAGCTGGACCACCACACTTAAACGTTCCATCATCTTGCGTGCTGCCTTGGTAGCAAAAACTTTCGAAATCACCTTGGGGATATCAATCGACTGGGCTACTTGTACGGCCTGAACTGGGTAAGTTCCAAGTTTTTGAAGACTCATTGGAGTTTGTGCAATTCTTCGTTTCGGAGCTCGCAACATCTGTGGTGCCCTTGCTCCTCGAAAGTTCCGAAAGGGTCGATTCCTCACTGGAGGCTCCACAATATATGATGGTGTTTCCGGCATTGGTGGTATAATTTGCTTGTGAGGTGGAATTTTATTTGAATCGTCCTCACTCGAAGAAAAGGAACGAAGGAAGCCCAGCAGAGATGGTTTTGTTCTTGTTGTTCTATCTGTTCGATGATCCAATGCTGCAAATGCTGGCGCATATGACTTGTTGCTATATCTTCGTATAGGTCCTTGAATCCCCCCAAGCCTATTGCTCGCGGAAACCAGCAAGTGGTTGCATCTGAATGAGAACATTTCTGTTTGCCGCGTCTTATGGTCGTGGTCGTTGTAGATTTGTTGTGTGATGGGTGATGTGGTCCTTGTTGCATTCTGGAGGGAATAATTTAGTTTTATGATGTGAAATGATCTCATACTAAATCGCTGGAACACGAACGAACAATTCCAGATTCCAAGTACAGTAATAAGAATCTTCCTTTGCGATCCTCCATTTGACTTTATCATGAAGAAGACTTTAGCAAAAACTTGCAGCCTCCATTTCCAGCCACTATGGTCCTTTTCTAAGATTGAATTTCATCATTATCATCCACCTATTCATGTAGCAGTTCCTTCATGTTGCAGTTGGTCTCTTTGATTGTGCTATTGTAGCCCAACACGACGACACAAAGGAGGAGACTGATCGAAGTAGTCACAGATTGAAGGGGTGATCGAAGTAGTCATTCGCACTTTCGTCATTCGTCACTGCCAACCAAGAAGACCCCTTTTGTTGGTGTCAAAAGATGAGATTCATCGCTTCTTGGTGACCTCTTCCTTTTCTGTTCCAAACCCTCCACCCAGTCATGCGCATTTATCTCGCAACGTGCCTCTCAGTTCTCCTGTTTCTCTATGTGGAGGTCGTCTCGGGATTTCAATGTAGCCCCATCAGGTTTCCCGGTCCACCAAAATCACCTCGAACAACACGCCTGAATCCGAACAAAGCTTCTGTCAAAACCAATTGGTTGGCACGAAAGACATCATTCCTAAGATCCTTTGGAAAGAACGAAGATCCAGAAAGACCCGATGGTGTCATTGCCAAGACAGACAATGTCGTTGACGACCAATTTGATCCCAAAGCTACAGCTTTTCTTGTTGGAGCACAATCGTTGCTGATAGGGGTAGCAGTTGTGTTTGCCTCCATTTTCAAAACACCAAACTATGGTGGGTCAATACAGCATCATGATGCTCATCTTTATGATTAATACTCACGAGCTACAATTCTACTGTTTTTGGCAGGCTTTGGTCCTCATATCCACTTCAGCGTTGCCGCAGTCCAACATGGTCTTCTGATGACGACACCTCTAGCTGTCTTGGCGCTTCTGCTGGACAAGTTCGAAGACAAGTTCCCAGCATTGCAAGAAGTTACGAAAGCCACTCTGAAATCAGTGTACTCTTTATTAGGTGGCACCTTCAAGCCAGTCGTTGGGCTGGTCATATCCGTTGCTCTAGGTACGTCACCACCCGATAGTGGCAACATCTTCTTTGTATCTTTCGAGTCGAAGAAGGAATCAATCTGATCAAATTCTTATATTTTGAAATCTCAAGGGCTTGCGGCAGGATTTGGCGAAGAAATGCTGTTCCGAGGCATCTTGCAATATGGATTGGCGGCAAAACTGGGGAACGTTATTGCAGTCGTTGTCGCCAGTGTCATTTTTGGTGCACTCCACGCCGTCACTCCCATGTATGCCTTTCTTGCGTGGACGGCTAGTCTTTATTTCGGTTATCTGTATATATCATCTGGCAATTTGGCGGTTCCAATCTTCACCCATACATTCTACGATATTGGAGCTTTGTTCTATGCTCATTGGGTACGTACCTACTTTCATGGACAGAATTGGAAGTTATTCTTATTCGTCTACATTTTCTCACTTTTTACTTGCTGCTATTGATATACTTGACACTAGTCAATTTCTAAAATGACCAAGGAGGAGAAATCAGAGATTGCTACCCTTCAATAGACAAATTGCATCAAGATTGGTGGGGTATCCACTATTCGTCAATCTACTATTACCGCATGTTTTCGTCTTTGGGCATTTTAGAATAGATTCACCCAATCATAGAGTGTTCTTCCGGCTCCTGAAAAAGCCGAAAGCGAGAAGGGAGGGTTTGCGCCATTTTGGGCCTTGTGAGGGGAATTATTGTTTTACAGTATATATCAATAGCATGAACGAAAACCGATTCCAGTGGTTTTTATCAACTGGACAACACATTATTCTCTTATTATTGCTAACTTCCTTAGTATCTAGATTATTCATCGTGGGTTCGATCAATTTTCTATGACCGACTATGATCATTAATACGATTTTAGCAAGAACCTACAGCCTCCATTTCCAGCCACTATGGTCCGTTTCAAAGTTTGAATTCCATCATCCACATCATCCTCCAATTCAAGTCCCTTCATGTACTTGATGTCTTTGATCGATTGTGAGCCAGGAGGGAATATGACAAGAGCCTGACGGCCTTCCTGAGTTTCCATCTGCAGAAAATATGACCCTGCAGCAACTTCCATGGTCGTGGCTGTAGGAAAAATGTTCTTCCCATAGTCTCTGGGATGGCAAAGACTCTCTAATAGAGCAGCAGATGTGTTGATTGCAATCATATGTCGACTGTCATCCTGAATCATGATTGAGTTGTGCCAAGAAGAGCACATATGAGATTCCCATGAACAATCCAAGTTAAGAAGTTGGGCATCACGGTACGTACCTTGCTGCTGGAAACAATACCTCGATTTGAACTCATTCGTTTCCGGAATAGCTCTTGTCGATCTTTTGGAAGACACCCGGGTAGAATGTGTTGATGTGATTGATGTAGATTCTGACCAAAAGATGCCAGAGATGAAATTGTCTGTGACACGACTGGCCAATCATTGAGCGAAAGTAGTTTCGAAAAGGTATGTTTGACAGTCTATGTATGGAATACCATTGAAAAGCACTTTTTTTGAGAATCGGAAACGAATGCTTCCATACTAACATCGATGACATACCTGAAGTATATACTGCGGACAATTTGGAGGAATGGCAATTCCAATTGACCGAAGCAAACCGATGGCAGCAAAGAGGACTGTGGATCGGTATTGATTGTGCTTGACGTTGTTCTTGCCTACACCATCACTGCCTGGAAGAAACGCTTTTCCAGTGCAAAACGACAGCAAGCCACAGATATCTTCAATAGGGACCAACCCTTTTTGTTCAAGTGTACATGCTTTGGTACAAAATCGCAGCATGGACGAGCAGAGCAAAGCATGCCTTCGTATGGATACATCCTCCTGATCTGTTGGAAGGGCAGAAATTGACTGAATCAAGGCTTGTTGTAACTCAACTAAGCGAACGCCTGTCTTGGCTTGAAAGCTGTCGACGGTTGTATTGTTGAGAAATGTTCCTTGCATCAGCGCCAAAACAAGACATGTAGACTCTGCTTTGGCCAACCGTGGAGTTCGGATATCTTCTTTGCGAGAAAAAGTCCCACCCTGGACAACTCGTTGACAGCAGTTTTTCGTTGCTTGAAGCAACTGCTCGCAAGACATAGGAACATGCATCAGGGCCGTAGATATAGCGTGCACATCCTCGAAATCGTAGCGCCTGGAGGAGCATGAACTTGGGGTTCGTTTCCGTTTCTTGGATTCAACATTGACGATATTCGCTGCTTCCGCCTCCACGATATCTCGTGCTGTCGTTCGCAACTCAATTTGGCTGGTAGATTGCGAGCATAGAGTCAAGGTCAGAAGAGAGGATAGATTTCGTCTCAGAGCAGAGCGAGTACGCGGATCGAAGAACAATTTGACCACCAACGTTAAGAAATCATGGAGACTGGTGCTGTCGACTTCCCGAAGAAACAGATAGATGGAGGAGAGGGTAACTTCTCGAGAGATTGGGTGCATTTCCTCCGTTTTGTTGGGAGTCATCCATCGTACGAGCAGTCGATGCAGTTGTCGACGTTTCATCCGCGACCACTGTACTTCAATTTGTACCAGAGTCCGAGCCAACAACCGAACGGATTCGCCCATGAACTGGTTCATCAACTCCGAGTCCTGTTGCCAGCATGCCATTGTGAGGGCGGCATAGCATTGAGGCAACGCCACGGAATGGAGGGATTCACAGACGACTAGCGGAGCATCGATATTGTCGGCAAGGTTTGTTGGGTGCTTTGCTGCCGGATGCTGGAGAAGTGCTAGCAGTATTCGCGCCTTGGCCAGGTAAAAGGCATTATGGGAGAGTTTAGAAGCAATTGCTGGGGTCATAGTCTGGTCTGGTCGGGGAATCGAAAGGTGGACGAGACAATCGAGCTCATTTCGCTGGATGCTGCAATTATTAGCAACGATGGTAGCTATCAACGCTTTTTCGGCCTTGACAGCAATCATTTGGCAGGTCGTCTTCACGGCTGGACTGCTTCTCTCCCCTTGAGAATACTTTGCGTATTCGTTGTCAATCAAGTCCAGCCCCTGTAGAGAGAGCATAGTCTTGTAGGATTTGGTTCGCAACTTGGTGGATCCGTTCGTTGGAGCCAACAAGTTGGAAAGCCGCATGACTAGAAACGAAATAAACTTTCCTTCAATAGCAAAATTTGATTCGTTCGTAGGGAAGTTCTCAGCAGAGATGATTCTGTTTAGCAATCGCCGTGAACCATCCTGCACAATGTGCAAGAGCTGCTGAATGGCATCTTCTACCATTGGTTGTGGTACGGTAGAGAGTTTGTGCAAGTCGCAGATGCCGCGCCACAGTGGAGCAATCAGATTGATTTGAGTCTTGGCGTAATGGTTATTGAGTCGCAGTAAATTCGGAAAGGCAAAGCAAACAAGCTGCCGTCGTTCCAAGGTTGTGGTGCATGCATCGGCTGTTAGCAAGTCCATCTCTTCTTTTTCGTCATCATCGTCTTCATCTTCGAGAAGAGGTACCGTGGAAAGCTCTTTGGTCATACATTGGATCAATCGTACAGCTATCGGAGGTACTTGTTCTGGTGGCAGCTTGTCCTTTGGCACCAGCAGCAGTAGCTGGAGGAATTGAAACATCGTACCGAGACGAGTGAAACCTTCAATGGATGTGGAAACACTTGTTTTGAGCAATGGTAGGTGATCCGATATCAATTGCTCTTGTGCTTGTAGTATGGATGGTACCGTCAACAGTTCTTGGTGGTTTTGCAAGACGGACGCAACGGCAGGGGAAGGATTGGCTTTGCTTCGCAGGCACTCTCGACAGTTTTGTTTTCCTTCATAGTCGGGTATCAGTTGTTGCAGCAAAAGCGATCGACTGAGATCTGCCGCTTGTTGTATATTCTCAGTCATAGGGTGATACTTCTGCTTTAAATTTTGGAATTGTGTTGTCCCTACTCTAGCAATTAGTGACGGTGCAGCATGCTGTTCATTGATATTGTCATTCGAAGCATTGTTTGTTTCATAGCGGTTTTGTGTTTTCAAAAAAGTGATCGGTTGAATCCTATCATGTGCTCATAACCTCAGTGAGAATGGCCAAAATGGCGCGAACACCCTTGCTTTCTGCCCACGTGACACTTTTTCGTTTGGCTGTTGTGTCTTTTCTTCTGCTTATTGTCACTCCAACGCCATCGATCTTCGATAATATGACCTATTTTCACAAAATCAATCTACTTCTCATCTCTCTTCTATGTTGTTCCCTGGCAAGGGCATGGAGATTCAACAACAACCAGTCACCACAACACAGCGGCGGGTGTTTTGACCGGTCGTTGGCCAGTGTGCCATTCTTGACGATCCGTGGTGGCGAAATCCTACAGGTGAGAAAGAACCCGTGAACAGCTACACAAAGATCATGGAAGAAAAGAAAATGCATGTATTTTGTTCCTCATTTGCACTTGGTCCTATGATTGTGTCATTTTGGTGGTAGGCAACCACTCTGGAGGATATTGATACTGTCCTAGTGGAGCATCCGGAAAAGTTGGTAGTGATTGATTTTACATCCAAGAATTGTCCTCCTTGCAAGAAGGTGGCGCCACTGTACGAAGAACTGAGCGAAAGTGAAGAATTCATGGAAAAGGTAGTCTTTCTGAAAGTTGATGTCGACGAGAATCCAGATGCGGTTGAAAAGTACGGCGTCACTGGATGGCCCACCTTTCTCTTTCTCAAGAAAGGAGAAGTACAGACGGAAATAGTGGGTGGAAAATTGGCGGAAGCAACACTCTATGACTGGGTGAATCTGTTAATGCCCAAAGACTAACAACCCATACATACCTAGTAGATTGATAAAATACCCCACCAATCTTGATGCATCTTGTCTATTGTGTAGGGTAGCAATCTCTGATTTCTCCTCCTTGGTCATTTTGGAAATTGACTACTAGTGTCAAGCATATCAATAGCAGCTAGTATAAAGTGAGAACGTGTAGACGAATATGAATACTTTCCAAATACCTCACATGAAGTAGGTACGTCCCCAAAGAGCATAGAACATAGCTCCAATATCGTAAAATGTATGCGGGACAATTTATACAGATACTGTAACCGAAACAAAGACTAGCCATCCCTGTAATAAAGGCATGCATGGGAGTGTGGGTTTGGTATGTACCAAAAAGGACACTGGTGACGATGACTGCGGTAAGGTTCCCAGTTCCTTTCGCCCATTCATATTGCAAGATGCCTCGGAACAGCATTTCTTCGCCAAATCCTACCCCAAGCCCTTGAGATTTCAAATTATAAGAATCGGGTCAGATTGGGGAAAGTGAAGAGATGACTACTTCGATCGATCTGTCTGTCGTTTCGCGTGACATTCTGGCTTTGTAGTTTCAGACGTATGTAAGTCCCAGTACGTGAGCTACACATCAACATCATTTGGAAGATCACAGATTCATTGAACCATGGTAGTCGACAATGATCTCGATGATCAGATGCAACAGATCAATACAGTGCTTTTCACTCTACAGTCGCGAGAACAATGGCAAAGAAGAAGGTCCTATTAATGGGCAAAGCCCATTCTGGCAAGACGTCGATGCGCTCAATTATCTTTGCGAATTACCTGGCCAGAGATACAACTCGTCTCAGCCCAACGTTGGATGTTGAGCATCACCACGTTCGTTTTCTTGGCGATTTGGTCCTGAACTTGTGGGATTGCGGTGGACAAGATGCCTTCTTTGAGTCATACTTTGAACGTGATCGTGAAACTATATTTCGCAGTGTCGAATTGTTGATATATGTCTTTGACATTGAATCAGATGGCCCCGAGAAAGACTTTGAACATTTCCGTGAAGTTCTGGAGGCTATTGAAGAAAACTCCCCTGATGCGCGTGTTTTCATTCTTGTTCATAAGATGGATCTAGTAGCTGAAGTAGAAAGAGACTCTATCTTCAATGATCGCAAGGATTTGATTGAAGAGCACTGTAGTGAGTGCGGCGTTGAGAACTTTCAGATTTTCGGTACTTCCATTTGGGATGAAACCTTGTACAAAGCGTGGTCAGAAATCGTTACCAACTTGATCCCAAATATTAGATTGTTGGAAACTCATTTGAACAAATTCTGCAACATGTGCGATGCGGACGAAGTGGTCTTATTTGAACGTGCTACATTTTTGGTTATCTCACAAGCCCAATCCACGTCCACTGGAGACTATCAATTGACTGTACCCAAAGAAGCAAAAGAAATGCTGGCGTCTCCATCAACCGCGAATGGCGATGTTGTTTCTTCCGAGGACGATAATAACCAAGCAGCTCCACCTTCGCTGTCGTCCTCTCCTGGCCCTACCGCACCTACCGAAGATGGCGGCGATATGCCTGATCCTGCCACGGACAGCGTATCCGGCTTGGCAGCTCCTCCAGCGGAAGTGGACATGGAGTCAGCAGCCAATACACCCTTACTTCGTCATATGTCGCGAACAACTCATTTTGATGCCCATCGATTTGAAAAGATATCCAACATTGTCAAACAGTTCAAGCTGTCTTGCGGAAAGGCTCAGTCTCAATTTCAGGGAATGGAAGTTCGCAATTCTCGTTTCTCGGCATTTATCGACGCATTCACTGCCAATACATACATTATGGTGATTGTATCGAATCCTAATGTGCATACAGCTGCGACGTTGCTCAACATTCAGAATGCCCGAGATCATTTCGAACGATTCATTCCCAGGATTTGATTACCTCACATCAATAATACTCTATAACCATTATCATGCCCTGATCTGCAGGCTGGCTGGCATACTACTGTCCTTGTTTCTTTGGCTCTATCCTAGTTTTGTAACCAAAATGCTATATTTCTTTATGATATTTAGAACATAAAACATATTTCACTGCAACCATTCGGATTTAACTCGATTCTAATCATAGTTGTCCCAGTTCAACGGTGGAGTCGAGGTCATAGCTTGACGAATCGGGAATCTTCGATCGCCAATGGTGTATCTTCGTGGCTGCACTTGGGCAATGCCCCACTTTTTGACTTCCTTGCCATTTTCACGGTAGCCGAGCAACCGCGATCGCACTGTTTGCATTGTGTAAAACATACCAAAGGTGAATCCAGCCGAAGCACACATGGCGGCTGTAGGACCACGAACTGGCTTTCCGAACAAGTATCCATACGCCCAAGTGCCAGCAACAGTTGAAGAGACAAAGAGGTAATCACTGGTCCGCAATGACTTGACTACGTCATCGACTGACGGATCAGTCTTGATAATTGGGAACTTTGGGTCCAAGTAGCGGGCCTCAAAGTATTGAATTTCTTGATCCGAAGATTCAGACATGATGACAAGATTTATTTTATATCTGGTGGTCGGTAAACAAGGGGAAGAAGTAGCAGTGAGCTGACGGGGAACCAAGCAAATCGTCGGTTTCCACGTGGATACTCGTACTGGCTCTACGTTAAATCAATGAACGAAATGCAATGGCAATCGTCATGTTACCATTTTCGGCAACATCTGATTGCAATGACTGCCGATACGAAAACGCTGGGTCATAGATCCAACCACAATCTTGAGACGTACCTCAACAACAACGAATTGTGGGCAACGTTTTTCCACAACAACAGCGGGGTGGGCAATGTTAACCGCAACACCACGGAGTTGAGCACGAACAAGATCTGGCTGTTCTCAGGTTGGTGCGTTGTCACGTAGACCACAGTACATTTCTTGCACAAAGCTCTGGCCAGCGTCAGACTACCAGGACAACTACCATATAAGGACTGTTTAAGCCTGCTGAAAACCAAACTCTTGGAAGAACCACATGTTTTATACTCAAGCTACTACAGAAAACCTGGAATTCACTCTCCACAATGATATACGGGTTGGCGTTGGAGAGACCTTGGCTACAATTTTCCAATCCATACGTTCAGCATGACTCATAAAATGAAACACTCATTCATTCAGAGATACCTTGCTGATCCAAGTGTGTACAGTCACCCCTAGACAATCGCATGGGGCTAGGTTCGGTGAACGACTTCCTGCAAATAATTAAATCAATGATATTTGTAGTTCGGCCTGGTTCCAACCGAGCTTCCTTTTCCGAAACAGTCGGTGTCCGTCATGCCAATTCTGCTTTGCGCCTTAACCGCTTTCGCGCCAGTTCGATATTACCATCGCATGCTTCCAAGGCTCGTAGCGACGCAATGAAACCCAAATTGGGAAGAACTTCAGGACGAACAGCTCGGATCGTGTCCATGGCTTGCTGCAAGGACAATTTCTTTCGTACTATGATCCAGGCGGCGCATAGTGCTGCAGATCGAGAGACTCCCATAGCACAATGCACCAATATATTTCGTTTTCGATTGAATGATTCGTCCATGAGTGCCATCATTGAATGCAATTCCTTCGATAATAAGTCGGAAGATGGCTGGTCTGAGAGCTTCCAAACAATATGCTGAATCCCTCCGAACTTTTCTTTCAGTGGATCCAAGAAGGCATTCGCCAATCCCAAAAGCTTTTCAGAGTCAAGAACAGTGATCACTGTCCAAGTATTAGGATTCGGAAGATCGTCCTCCTCATAGCTACCCAGATATCGCAGCGACGCAACAGATCCGATCCAAAGGCCGGGGAGAATCTCCACCGCTCTACCACGCTTGGACGCTTTG
>JAAMXS010002503.1:0-22373 GCA_019693525.1 Cylindrotheca fusiformis | reverse complement strand
ACACAATTCTGGTAGCGATTTTGCGTGGTTTCTTACGATTTTAATAATAGATAGGATTATAGTTTCGGACTTTTAGACAGATTTCAATCTTTTGTCGGACTTAGACAGATTTCAATTCGATTGGTTGTTGCGTTGAATCCTACGAAAAAGCTCATGTGTACCATGTACCGTTGACTAGGTAAGACGACTACCTAAAATAGAAATATATGTATATCCTTTTTCTTCTAATAAATGGCACATCCTTGTCCGCGCGTATTATAAATCACGTCACTTAGTGCATCCTGGGCTTTGGTCCGATAGCAAACGAAGATTCGACGAAGATTCGGATGAACTTACGTATACAGTACTGAAACGCACCGGCATATTCTGGACAACGTCACCAAAATCCGAAAAACCACATGAACTTTCATCTCTCACCATTGATGAAATTCCATAGATAAATTGGAAGGATATCTCGGTTTCAATCGTCATCAAAAAACAAAACACAGAGCAATGGTAAAGTGTGCAGTCAACGGATTTGGGCGCATCGGCCGCCTTGTATTCCGATATGCTTGGGATGACCCGAGTTTGGAAATCGTGCACGTGAACGATCTTTGTTCTTGTGAGAGCGCTGCATACCTCGTCCAGTACGATTCTGTCCATGGAACATGGGAAAAGGAAGTTGAGATGAATGAAGACAATTCTGGCTTCACCGTTGATGGAAAACTTGTGTCTTTTTCTCAAGAGAAGGACTTCACAAACGTAGATTTTGCTGCTATGGGTGTCGAAATGGTTATGGAATGCACTGGGAAGTTCTTGAAGGTTGCCACTCTCTCTCCATACTTCGACAAGTGTGGTATCAAGCAAGTGGTTGTTTCTGCTCCTGTTAAGGAAGAAGGAGCTCTAAATGTGGTCCTGGGATGCAACCACGAGAAGCTTAGCAAAGAGACAACTCTTGTGACAAACGCATCTTGTACAACCAACTGTTTGGCTCCGGTTGTCAAAGTTATTCATGAGACATTCGGAATTCGACACGGTTGCATTACAACTATTCATGATGTTACTGGAACTCAGACATTGGTCGACATGCCGAACACGAAGAAGAGTGACCTTCGAAGAGCTCGTTCAGGTATGGTCAACTTGTGCCCAACATCGACTGGCTCTGCCACTGCGATCATTGAAATTTACCCTGAGCTGAAGGGAAAATTAAATGGCCTGGCAGTTCGTGTTCCGCTGTTAAATGCCAGCATTACAGATTGTGTCTTCGAAGTGAACAAAACCGTCACAAGGGAGGAAGTCAACGCAGCACTGGAAGCTGCCTCCAAAGATGGCCCGCTCAAGGGCATTCTTGGATTCGAAACAAAGCCGTTGGTCAGCACTGATTACACCAACGATACTCGTAGCTGTATTATTGATGCCCTTTCTACTCAAGTCATTGATGGTACGCTAATCAAAATCTATGCTTGGTATGATAACGAAGCAGGGTATTCGAAGAGAATGGCAGAATTGTGCAACATCGTGGCAGCGCAAAATATCACTGGTACCGAGCCCACTTTCAAGTACGAATAAGCTAGTACCATATTGATTAGACTGCCTTGTCATACATCGATACAGTTTCTTTTGTGATCACTTCGATTGACCAGCGGTCACCACAGTGAAGGATTTTGAAAGAGTCGTTTCTGTTAACAATAGTGTCATCTTTGTCGAAATGACAACCTACTCCGTGTAGGTTCGCTGTTTTAGCATTGTCGCCACTCCTCTTCGAGATATACGAATTGCCAAAATAATCGTAGTTGCTTTGGGCAAACATCTGTGATGAAGAATTGTGTAGATACGGGAAGCTAATTAGCAGGAATCCTCAAGCAAGAAGATCTCACTATTTTACAGGTCTAATCTAAATGCCAAAGAGTGCAAACAGTTTATCCAATGTATTCCCCATCAGCCTTGTTGGTTACACTGCTCACGACGCCTCCGCTTTCCTTGAAGTCAGCCCAAGCCTGGTAGTGAGATTGAGCCTTGTGAAATTCCACAGACGAAGCGTTTTCGTAAATCTCATAAAACCAAAATTTGTTTGGATTATCTTGGGCTCTCAAAACATCAAATCGCATGCATCCAGGTTCCTTTCGCGACTGTTCGGCATTGTTCTTGATCATAGGCATGAACTCTTCCATGCGATCTGGCTTGATTTCAGCTTCAACGATGATTGAGAAAGGTTTGGACATCAGAGCAGTAGTTGAAGACAGTGATCGAGTAGAAACTTGAAAGGAAGATTTTGGAAAAAGGTTGAATGCCTGCGAAGATCGGAGAACGAAGAGGGTACAAACAGAAGAAAGAGTCTTCATTGCGATGTAATCTGCTGGTATGGCAGGGAACGGTCGGAGACGCAAGCTTGACACTTGTTGAGCAAAAAAAAGCTGCAATAGATATGACCCTGACGGTCGTCGGGCAAACGCTCCCATTCAACAAAACTGGTACAGTACATACGAAGATTCAACGCCAGATATTCCTACTTTGGAGATCACAGGAGGTCCATTCAAACTCGTTCAAATAAAAGGCAACAACAAACTCTATAGAGAAAGTACACCAGAGAACATCTACTACCCATCATTTGAGGCGACACTCACAATCATGCGGGGTGGAGTCAAGACATGCAGCCTTGTTCTGGTTGCAGCATCAATATCAACAGCATGGATGCCTATTGAAAGCACAAGGACGCAAAGAACAAAAGCAATAAGTCTCAATGCAGAACGCAGATTCGCCCAAGCGAAGACCAACAAGAAGTATGGCTCTGATTCAAAGATTGCATCGATTCACGAAGAGCGCTTAAAAACCGCTGGTCGAGTCGGCACAAAGAGATACGTTGACCCTTGCAAGGTCTTTGTTGGGAACCTTCCTTTCAATGTTGACGACTCGCAGCTCGAAACGTTCATATTGAAAACAATGGGGCAGTCCAAGGTTGTATTGCATTCGAGCAAAGTAATCTATGACTGGAAAACAGGAAAATCAAAGGGCTACGGATTTGTGCAATTTATTGATCCCATTTATGCTACAGTATGTATGGACCAATGCAGCGGAAAACTACTTGGTGGGAGACCTCTTTCTGTTTCACAAGGCAAGAAGAAAGAGCAAGAAAATGAATTATACCTCAAGAAGAAGAAAAATAAACCAGAAACTGAGGAGGAAGCAGTGATATCTAGCGCATTGGATGAGGCTGAAAGCGACGAAGAAATTCCTGTGTTTGGTGGTAGTGATGAAGATCTCGAGCTGGATGCTGCATTGTTCGGTATCGTTGGAGACGACGACGACGGTGAAGATGATGGAGTATTTCTAGAAAGTCGATCCAGATATGACGACGATGTCGATCCTAACTTGAACCGGGAACAAAGGCGAGAGGCTGCACGTCGACTGAAGCGAAAGAAGCTTCCAAGCAAAGGGTTCGGATAGCTGAGCTTACACGTGTATACTTTTCCAATCTTTGAAGATTCTTTTGCAAGCTGGCCCATGGCACTATCACTATCAGGTTGTGTATCACACATCTACCTAAGGCTGTTCTTTGAGGATTCCATTCGAATTGAAGGGACTAGCAGCGAATGTCAGCAAGGCATACGTTGAAGATAATAAAAGGAGTACTTTGTTGTTACAGCAGGCGATTAATGGAGCTATGATATGGTCTGTAAAACGAACTTCCACTACTGTAGAACCAATTTTTCACTAAGACGCTTGAAGCGCGAAATAACGTCCTTGCGATCTTGATTTTTGACTATTGCAATGATAGCGAAGAAGGATGATCGACTCTCTTGCCATCATGGTCGTTCAACGAGAAAAGTGAGAAAGCTCTGATGCATTCATCAGCTGCATGCTACAGTAGCTCTCCGACTTCTTCCATCTGACTCCCGTGTATCCAGTCATGCTTGCGTTGTTGGGGGCACGCTCGAATCGAAGTGTTCGGATGTGTGAAGGTCTCTGCGTCCGTTTATGATCGGATCACAGTCCCATCGGTTGATGCCATTATCTGCAGCTAGTTTGTCTTCAATTCCGTCAAACTTGCACCATCGCAGATGAAAGACCTTCAATTTTTTCAATGGTTGTTGCTACCATTGCTTTCATTTCTTGTTGTTGAAGGTGTTTCAGGTGACGAGACAATACCCGGTGGCTTGTTCTGGACAAACTTCTCAGTCCAAGCAGCTGACGGGAGCTACTTGGTTCAGGAATGGAGTGGCTTTGTGCAAAATGGTCATATTTGCGGTGTACTAGGTCCATCAGGAGCTGGTAAGAGAATATATTATGAACTTTCTTCACTTGCATTTTTAGGCACCTCATATATCGTTGTCTGGGTTCATAGGGAAAAGCACTACTTTGACTGCTTTGGGTGGAGCAATTTCTCTGCCCAACAGCTTCAGTGTACATGGAAACATCACATATTATGATGAAGTGGCCGAGAAAAGAGATGTTTTGAGAATTGATACTGGTAGAGTTGCGTGGTTGCAACAACACGATTCATTCTTCTCCATGCTGACAGTCAAAGAAACCTTAGAAATGGCGGCGTTCTTAGAGTTGCCGCTTTTTACAGAGAAGCAGAGAAAAGCCCGGGTTCGGGCGACTATGGATTCTTTAGGCTTAAGAAAAATTGAGAATCGTGCTGTCGGTGGCCCACCCAATACAAACAAGGGAAGTTTGTCTGGTGGCGAACAGCGACGGCTATCCCTGGCTAGAGAGCTGATTTCTTCCCCAAAACTATTCATTGGAGACGAGCCAACTTCTGGGCTAGTAAGTATGCATATCTTCAGCCTCCAATACCGCCATTGGGATGTTGTTCTGACTTTGGCTATTTGATGGCACAAGTGTAGGACTCCACAATGAGCGAAAAGGTGGTTAAATTGATAAGAGACCTCGTGAAGCAACGTGATATCCCATGCATGCTTTCGCTTCATCAACCACGATCGTCAATTTTTCGAATGCTGGATGAAGTGTTGTTATTGGCCCCTGGAGGTCGCGTCTGCTATCACGGCGACGCTCGCGAAGCTACAAAATACTTCAAAAAGCTCGGGTATGTGTGTCCAGCCGAAACCAACCCCGCAGAGTTTCTTCTCGATCTCGTTTCGATTGATGCCGAAGACCCAAGTGCAGCGCTGGAAGACGAACTCAGGATTACCAAACTGGCGGATGCTTTCCAAAAGAATCATCACCAAGTGCATAGTGAAGTCCTATCGTTGGTGTCAAACATTGATGTGAATGATGATGTCTGCAATTCTGTCGAGCAATCAAAACGAAAAAGGCTTAGATTTGGTAAAATTCGAAGGTTTAGGAGGCTCCTTCTACGCTCATGGAGACAGAATATTCGCAACAACCGGGTTAACTTCATACGTCTGATTGGTTCAGCTGGAAATGCGTATCTGTTCTCCACAATATTCAAGTCAGTAAAGAAGGGAGAATTCACACCAAAGTCGGTTGGTGATCGCGTTGCAATGTTAACTTTTGGTATCATCAATATGAGCATGATTGCTCTATTAAAGACCGTTGACTTATTCAGTAGGGAAAAGCCGGTTGTGCAACGGGAGTATCAGCGGCGGCAGTATTCTACCTTCGAATATCTGTTGTCCAAGTCAGTGGCAGAAATACCCCTGGATGTAGCTTTTGCCGGGATGTTTACAACTGTCCTGAAACTCAGCAGTGGAATTCGGACAGGATGGAAAGCGCTTTCTGCTACCTTTGCATTGATGACAGTTTCTGGCGCTTCTTTAGGCTTTGCCATTGGCGCAATAAGCCCTTCCGCAGAGACGGCCATGAGCACAGCTGCGTCAGTGATGGTGATTTTGATGTCTGTAGGAGTGATCAATCCAAGTGGTGTGGACGTTTCCGCGCCTCAACCAGCGATAGTGGACGCCTTGAAACAGCTTAGCCCTATCAACTACGCAGTAAAAGCCATGTGTTTGACAGAATACAAGGACGCTGAGTTTGGCAGCGCCAATCAAAAGGGTAGACAAAACATATTTCTTCGTGGACGAGCATTGCTCAAAGACTTGCCCAAAATGGGAGGACTTGCTCTTGTCAAGAACGGAAACCAGGTTTTACATGAGTTGGGTTTGGACAAGGACACATACGGAGGTTGCATGCGACATTTGGCGCTCTTGTCTTTGTCAAATCTTATCATATGCTGGATTGGACTTCAGATACGCAATGGTCCCAAAGCCGAGTCAAGTTGCTAGCTGTTTGCTGTCATAACTCTATGCAGCCCTATTTTGTGCATAGTAACTGTTTAATTATACTTGCTGGAAATTTGCAGCGTCAATCGCGCTAGGCGATAGCTCAACCATCGCTTTTCCCATGGCCTCGCCAACGTTCATGTGCGTTTCCGCGTTGCCATTGTAGTGACCATTGGAAGCTCCACCTTTGGAGAGAGGATGAGAGTAAACAGTCGACACGTTCCCGACAAAATCGGGGTATTGACCCGATGCCCCATCTACTGCTAGCATGGCATCTATAATCATTTTTTCGCACCCTTTTGCCTTGTCTTTGTCTGTCTGTCCTAGGGTAGCCAACACAAACTTTGCCTTGGGAGCTTTGAATTCGGCGCGAAGCTGTTGAATCAAGCGAACGAGGTTTCGTTCGTACATACCAGCATAGGCTTCATCATATCGATCTTTGTCCCCTTGCCACCAGAAAAAGCCAGCGATCTCGTAGTTGCTGGCGTCTGGATAGAAGCTATCAAGCTGGCGCAAAACAGTCTTCGCATTGGCAATGTCTGTATCATACTGCTTTCCCGCATACCAATCCACGTCCGGCTCTGGTTTGGGTTTTCCTTTCTCCCAGGAAGCTGGACAGTCCTTGTACCCTGCATACGTTTTGTCCTTGTAGTCATATCGCGCACTCCCTGGTGGCAGCAAATCCCAACCCAAACTACGATTGCCAATGCAGCTCTTCAAAAGCATGATCGGGCCATCTATGCTTGCTTCCAGCATACTTCCAATACCAATTTCTGGGCCAATCGTATCGGATCGATCGGGGTTCATAAATTCATTGTTGTAGACATGCATTTTGCCGTTGCGAGCATTCATGACCCTGACATTTCTGACTTGATCCGATGTTTTCCATTCATTTTCGTCATTGATCAAGTAGGAATACAACCCCTTCGTTTGAACGGCATATTCCAAAGTCCCTTCTTTATTCCCATGCACTTTTCCTTCACCCAACATATTGGATTGACCCATCAAGATATAAACTTTGACGGGACCGCCTTTTCTTGAATGCGTTTGGGAAGTTCCCATCATGCCCCGTACGAAATTGCAGAGACGGCAAAGAAGTTCATGGACAAGTTCGGAGCAGGAGCGCAAAGGACGCATTATAGAAGAATGAGCTGATTCCAGTCAATGTGTTTCCAAACTATTGAACCTCATGTTTGGTTGAGGAGGCCGGTCGGATTCTCTAGCAATGACCATGATGGGAGGACAAAAGATCCAAGCAAGATGGGGACTTCTATGTGGGGGAATAGGGGGGACGATCCCCAAACGCATCAGATTCAAATTATGGCAAAGCGTGCACGAACCATCGCCAACATCCAGACAGGTTCGTATCGTTGCATGCTTTGTTTCCTCTGTTGTTGCCAGCGTTACGAGACTATCATCATAATTTGAACAGAAGAGTTGTTAAACCTTCGCTACCACCAACATTCGACTAGATAGCATCATGGCAAATGCAAAGAAGCTTCCACATGCTCGTCGTTCTCCCCGAAGTCATGACTCCACGTCCAAGCATGATGAAGGAAAGAAGGCGTTAAATCAAACATCAACAGACCCAGGCGATAAAAGTGTTCAAAATAAGTCTTCCATGAAACGCAATAGACAGCGTGTTTATACTGGCGACGACGACGACGACGACGACGACTCCAACGCTCCGTTACTTCGTCGATCTAGCCGGAATGTGAATCAAATTCGTTTGCATGGGACGGCCCAAACTTTTTACAATCGGCTTCAGACTCTTTTTTTCAGTCCCAGAGAACACAGCGGCTATCAAACTATTGGTGGGAAACGACTTCAGCTACAACGGGTGCATACCGGTCCTCCAATATATGTCATTGATGATTTTCTGACAGATTCCGAACTGGGTACGCTCTGCTGTCGTTGTCCAGGAAGAATGTATTTACGACCAGGCTAACGATATCTTATTTGTTTTGTTTCTAGATTACTTCGATGCATGTGTGGAACGGTGCAAGTTCCAGCGTAGCTTTGTGGATAATATGGAACTTGAGGAAATGGGTGGTGGCGAAAATGAAGGTACGAGTGAAAACATGGTTCCGAAGCGACGAAAGCGAACGATTCTGGACACCACGCATCGGACTTCCACTTTCTTTGGATTTAAAAAGGTGCGTGTCTCTCAACGTGATTGCAATATTGGTCTCAAACTGGACAAGGTGAAGCTCACACTACACCACTGTTGGTTGCAGCTCCATGATACGAAGGTCACAGCCTTGGAGCAACGAATTGCCAACTTGTTGGGCTGTTGGGTTCATCAGATTGAACCACTTCAGCTTGTCCGATACCTGCCTGGGGAGTTCTTCAATGTTCACCACGATATGGGAGACTTAATGGACAACGATGAAGTCAAACTTCCGAAGAAACACCTGACGGTCAAACGACGGCTAGTGACATTGTTTTTCTACTTAAACACGCTCGAACCAGATCAAGGGGGCTGTACCTACTTTCCAAAATGTGACGACTTGCGGGTGCAACCGAAACGAGGGAGAGTGGTCCTATGGAGCAACTTGACCGCGGACGGCCTACCTGATCCACGAACAATACATGCAGGAGAACAGGTGGTTTCAAAAGAACAAGGATTTGCAAAGTATGGATTGAACTTGTGGATATGCGAAGAATAAGGGCTATGGTTTCTCTATTGGTGGCTTCCGGCATGCTGGCGATGAGGTCTTAGGGAGTTTTGGCTGTTTCAAGAACCAACAGTCGAATCCTCAATCCGATGAGCTTCTTTTCGTTTTGCTTCCTATGGATACTGATCGACTCAAGCTGTTGACTGTCGATGCCCGATCAATCGTCTTCCTGCCTTTCTTTCCCTTCTGCGTTTTACTGTCCTTTGAACGAAGCGAGCCATTGGAGCTCATGCCATTCAAAGCATTGGTGTATTCAGACCCTATCCGGTCAAATAGTTCATTTTTTCCCGGCTCATGGTAAGGTCCCTTGCCGAAGAAAAAGCGCGAGCCACTTTTACTCATTCGTTTATTGATCGCCTTGTACACGACAGGAGAGTACTCTTCGTCAATTTCTCTAGCCACTTGCTTTACAACCTTTCTGAAGTTCCTTGTCCCAGGATGAGATTTCTGGTCGAAGCACACATCATCATCAGTCGGCGCGTGGTGCACACCCCCATGTGGAACCGCTCTTGACTGCAGCTTGTTGCGAAATACACCATCTCCAGAGCTGGTAGTGCCAGGAAAGCTACCAAATAGCCTCTTTGATAGGCTTTTCACGTTCTGAAGTTTGGAATTTTGATTCTCGGTTTGTTCACTATTTAGATCAACGTTCACTTTCACATTTTGGTTTTTGACCTCCTGTTCTTCCTGATCTCTGGGGCACAATGGAGGGAGAAGCCAACAACATAATAGCAAGCAACAAACCCCAATCAATGAGCCGACCAGAATGGCTATGTACATGTATCGATCATTGATGTCCTGATCAATCCACCATTCTGTTGCTTCGTGATCAAATTCGCAAGGTCCTTCCAATTGTATTTTTTCAGCTACCGGTGTTTCCATGCCAACGTTGGACCTACCGGCAACCACTTGATCGAATTTGAGGGTTTCCACCTCTTGCATATGACGAGTTGTCAGTGTTGGAGCGCTAGAATGAAGTCGTCTCTGCGAAGCCAAAGTTGGACTGGTGAAGGAATATTGGAGAAGTACCGTTCCAACTCCCTGAACAGCGCTGTCTACATCATAAAACTCTCTTATGAACTCCGTCTTGAAGGAGCAGATGGTAGATCCTGGGACACACGATATTATGGTCAACCCGTCCGCAGCAGGAATGCCTCCATATTCCACCGCTTCTTGAGTAAATTCATCGCGAGTAAAATTCCAAGATTCGATACCATAAATTCTTATCCCCATTTTCCGAGCTTCTTCATCGGGCACCACACAAACCCGCACGGACATGCCCGTTGTTTTTGGTTCCGGTTCAGGCACTGGATGGTTCCATTGATCACACTCAAAAGCCTCCGCATGGTAGGTAGAATTCTCGGGTGGTAAGACAAAAATATCAATGTCAATATATGATGTTCCTGCATTCCCCCCGTCGATTTGCGTCAGCGATCGTGAGATCTCATCAATTCCTGCTTCAATCGCTGCTTCGATTCTGATTTGAAGGCGCCGGCTATTTCCTCTTCCGAACTACACAGTCATCGCAGGTTTTTCAGAAAGGCCATTCAACAAACGCACAAGTCAACTTGAGATACTGACCTGTAGCCACGCTTCGCCAAATCCGTGTACAGTACCAGCTGTATAGAAAAATTTTGAGTTCAGAATAGTTGAAAAGTGGCAAAGTTCAGAACCTCGAATGCATGTCATTTCTGTCAGAGGCAAGGTTTGTCCATCGGCGATAGCATCCTGAGTAATCAATTCCCCATCAACACCTCCGACTCCAGCACGTTGAAAACTGAACGAATCGATTCTTCGCATGTAAACATCAGCTGCCAAAGCATCCTCTGTCGGTTTCACGCATATCTTCGTCACGCTACCTTGAGATTTCGGGACTCGAAATTTAATCTTCTCATTGTTGTCATCGCACAAGAATCCTTCGACTGTGTAAGATTCTCTGGCAAGATTTTCATCCCTTCCAGTCGGACCCACATTTACTTCTTCGCCGAATGTGTCATCCCATTTCAATAGGACTGAGATTTCCGTATCTATTGCACTGATAGGTTGGCCACCCACTCCAGACAAGAGTATGAAACTGACGCAAAAGTCTACCTTAGACTCACCGTCGGAGATACTCGTGTAAACAGGGGAGTCTTCGACCACCTCATAGTTAATCGTGTACTGTACTTTTATTTCTCGGTTGCTCAAGCCATTGGGGTCATAGTTGTCATCGTATGCGATTTCTGGGACGAGGTAGTCGTTCCCCACAATGCTCTCGGAGCAGTCGGAATCGCTAAACGTCACCACCGCTGCTGTTCCATCAGCGACCATGCTGTTCACCGGAAAGTACAAATCGATCTTGTTCGAGTAGTATCTCATTCGATTCTGACCGATTTCGTATTGTTCCAACACATCTTGAGCATTCGTGAACGTCAACAAAGCATGGGAGGATGAATATATAAATAAGCTCGACCAGATCTCATGACACTTCATTGTTTTCTTTCTTCTTTCCTGTCCTTCGTTATATTCGTAGAAATATTGATGGAAGTTTGTGTGGACTTCATTTGCCTTTCGAGCAATGATGCCATATAAGGTCCTTGCTACATTTTCGGACTAATAAGGGTCATTCTCTTCAGCCAAGAAAGACCGAAAGATCTATAGTGGTACATTAGTCGTCTTTCGAAGTTCTCCACAATCTTATAAGAGATGTTCAAAGTTCAAACTTCTCGAATAACCTATAGCTTACATATTACTATCTTCTAACATTTTCTCTATCTCACTTTTAGTCCAATCGCTAAAGTGAAAGTAAAGAATCGTCAATTAAGCAACTACGTTTTTACCTAACGGGTATAAGTGAAACAGACTAGTCAATTTCTCTGTGCTGGAACTCGGAGCTTTCGTCAGAACCAGCATATCCTCTTTGATTATCACCCGTAGGGTCCCCATATGTAAGGGACAACAAAGGAGCAGGATCTTCTGGCTCATCTTCAAACCCTGTATCTTCCATGCCTCGAGAGGATTGGTTTGGCATGTATTCTGCATCAGGGTCGGCATAGTATTCCTCAGGGTTTTTCAAAGAATTGCAGAAATGTGGGTTATCCAAGACGTTGCTCCTAACAGCATTCGGCGGTATGAATGGTGCATCTTTGAAAAACTCTTCGTCTTCTTCCGCTTTGCCTTTCTTGTTGAAAATGTCTGGCACCCCAAAGATCAGAATGAAAAAGCATATCAGACAGAGAAGTATGATGATAATGAAGGCGAGGATGTAAAGCACCTTCATTGCAATTGGAGTATTGTCCCACCAGTTCTCGGCGTCCTCAAAGAAGTCAGAATTTCTTCCTGCAGGGGGTTCACTCAGTGTAATGGGAAACGTAAACTCTAAAGTTGAAATCCCAGCCACCGCAGGATTGGTTCCCCCTCCCTTGTCGCCGACGGGGATACGCTCATCCCCATACTGAAGAACTACTTCGCCTTTTCCTTGAATCGGTTTGCGCTCATCAAAAAAGCTGTCGTCAAGGTATGTCTTGAAGACACAGACAGGGTCGCCCGACTGGCATATCACCATTGTATTTCCCACAGATCGGCCGATATCAGAAACGGCAACTTGACTGTGTTCCCCAGGTTGTGTAAACGTGAAAGTGCCAATTTGATGCATCGTGACACTGTTTTGTACAGCAAGCTCGTCAGGAATGGCACAGACTCTCACTGCATCTCCTCTGTACAATGGTTCGCTTTGCTCGTCTGCAGTCAATTCCTCATTCAACTCATTGCATCTATACAATCGAGCTTTGTGACTGGCCTGGGCAGGTTTGATCTGAAAAGGGATGCGAATTGTGGAATTTCCGGCATCCAATCCGGCGAGGTTTCCTACCCTTCGATGTCCAACATCCAGAGGAATCCTGACGGCTCTCCGACGTCGAGTATCATAGCTATACATCAAAACAACTTCTCCACGAGCAACAACCTCTCCTTCGCCAACGAAGAATTCGTTGCTCGGGGTAGTGGCCACACTGCAGACTTGTGAAGCGGTTCTGCAATCTACGTCAGTAACCCTAGGATCCTCAACAACACCTCGATCGCGAATAATAGCTCGTGTCACTGCTATATCGTCTCGGAGTAGAAATAAGTTGTTGATCCTGTTGATCACCACTCCAAAGTTGTGCGTGTTGGCATCTGGACTCACGCAAATGCGCAAGACAGTGCCTTGAAGCAAAGGTCCGGATGGGACAAATTGCTTGTTCGAGTCGTCGCAAAAGTAACTATCAGCCCTAAAGTTTTGCTCTTCATCTTCTAAAAAGCCTGTGATCCCAATGCTTCCTTTCAAATCCACACCGACAATAATTTCCTGGTCCTTTTTGTTCAGAATTTCTTCATTTGTTTTGTCAACAAACTCAAATCGAACGCAATATGCAATATATGAAACGCCATTCAATTCATTGACAATCTCGGATTCTGAAATGCCGGTGACTTCCATGCTAATGTCCACTGTCATCTGCAGAAAACAACGTGAAGCTGACAGTCAGTATCTTAATATCTTTCAAGACAACAATACTTCAATTTGTGCTTTGTAGGCTACTCACCATCTTGGTGCCATCTGGATTCGATGCTCCGTTGTAAACGTCTGCGTTGAAGAATGGTTTGTTGTTTGGACTGTGAGTCCAAGTCATCGGGACTTCGCATTCCTCGTCTTTGAAATATTTGATATTGACTTCGTCGGGTTTCCTTGCACTCTGGACCTTGTAATTCAATTTGACAGTCAGCCCTTGGTATTCTTTCACAGGTGTTCCGATATCAAATTGGGCTCTTGCCAAAGATAGGAGAAGGGAGCAAATGACCGCCAGGAATGGTCCATGGGAACCGCGTATCATAGCTTTCAATCAACCAAGGATAATCCTTCACTAACTATAGAGATACTATGATTGTAGCTTCGTGTTCAGGTGCTGGTATTTTGGTTAGTCCTTGCGATTTCTCAGGTGAGACTGTCAGGTCATCGATGCATCAAGAGAATGCCTCTCCTTCTGCAGGAGAAACACCCGCGAAAGCTTGCAAACAGAAAAGGGGTACAGATGCTAAGATCATCTACAATAAGTAATGTGTGTCGGAGTGACTGTCGCCTTCCGTACTGAACGAACTACGGTCTGTGTCTCGAACGAATCAGCAAAACGGGACTCGGCAAACTTGTCTGTTCTTGTTTTGAGCATCCATCTCCTAGCTCTGGGGGGTTTGTGACCAAACTAGCAAAACATCAGATTTGAGAGTCGCAATAGATTTTCAACATGACCAATGTGTGGACCACTGCTGGAGTTCTGAAGTCAACAACAAAATTTTGCTGCAGTTATTAGTGTAGGACTTCGCCTTTCAGATCCAATCAAAATTCTTCGACTTCAAAGCTCACTTTTTCGTTTCCGGAAAGGGGTCCAGCGTCCAGAAACAACGTAGACGGACTGCTGCCACTAAGTTTGTTGCTAAAGCCGTGCTTGAACACCACAGCCCCGCTTCCCTTAAATTCGGTTTCGTACTTCGTAACTTGTCGTTTCAGCGAATTTGAAAAATGCCTGTTTTCTCTCAATCCTGAACCATAGAAACTCTTGACATCCATCCAACGGACGAGTTGACCATTTATGTAGCAGTCGTCCAGAATTATACAGTCGGGGGTGATTTTCATCTCTGCATCTCTTAGTTCTTTTTCACTAGCATAGTTGATTTCTTTATTGTCCAAAAATTCATAAAGAGCTTTCTCCCATAAGACTGGGGCCTCCGTTTGTTCCGAGTATCCTACAACGTCGTATTCTTTTGCCTTTTGCAGCTCTTTCAGTTCCCATTCGGAAATAAACTCCCTTAGGTTGTCCGGGCTTGTTTCACTAATTATGGATTTGACGATACGTTTCTTGTCACGTAGCAAGAAATCTGGATACTTTTCAAAAACTCTGAAAGAGACAACGGCTCGGAAAACGCTGACCGGAGGCAGATCTAGATCATGGGCAATATCCAACAATTGAGTCTCTTGTCGTTCGATCGATCGAATTATAGCCTTTACTTTTCGCTCATCCTTCAGTTTCCAAGAGTTTGATACTACCTTGGAAACCATTAGTTGGTTTCTGATCAGTAGTCCTTGCGCCAGCGTCATGCCTGACCGTTTACATGCAGCCTCGACCTCATCCAGACGATCTCCGTAAATACTGCAATATTCTCCCCGACGGACCAAAACGCCACTTTTCAGCAAAGCCATTTCCTGTCGATGGGACACGGGATCAGATACTCGGTCCCATTCTATCTCCCGTCTTATCCCCGTCTTTCGAAAACAGCTGGTCTCACTTTCACACAAGATCGAATTGGGATATGCCAACAAGTCCATTCTCTCTCTTGAGTCGACCATCCTTGCGCATTCAAAGCCTTCGGAGCAATAAAAGTAAGCGAATTGACAAAACTTTAGATATACCATTCGCGAATTTCCCATTGGCCTGTCTATACTCAACTGCATCTTCCTGATTTTACCCTTTGATTCTTGATCTTGGATCCAAAAGTCTTGGTTGTTCGACCAGCTCGATTCGTTCCGAGATTGGCACGTGCATCCCGGCTCAAATTGAAAACTTGACAAATGTAACCCTCCCCCGTATTGAAGACAAAACTTGGGGGCTTGTCATTGCAAAACTGATCGACTTGGTGCAGCATCAAGAAATAAATGGCCAAACTGCCGACAATACCCTCCAATCACTAGGCTAGAAGTCCAATCACTAGGCTAGAAGCAAACGGAATGTGCTGAAAGAAGAAGTGCACATGCGTCAGATTGGTCTCACCAGAAGTGTGGGGGCAGCAATGGAAGGAAAGATCATTCATCGACTTCAGCTTGATGAGCGCTGTAGCAATATCAAAAAAAGAAAAAGAGATGAGAGGCCTACCATCAAAAGGAGTCAGAGTCGCGCAGAGCTGTGGGAGTCGTCGGGTCTCGTATTCATTCCGAACGATACCTCTCTCTACGATGAGTTTCAGTTGTGTGTACCACAAGAATTGTTGAAGGAGGCATGCGATGCTTCTGTAAATCAACAAAGCGTCGTGATCACGAATTACAAAATTGTTCCCATAATGTCCACACTTAGACCGAACCCCAATAAACTTGTCGCAATGCTGGAAATTCACAGTGGCGGCCTAAAACTGAAAGGTACCATACACTGCTTTGACGAGCCTTCGATATCTGATGTATGGACCCTGAGCCAGTTTCATCGTCGAGAGGTTGTTGTGGAGGAAACAATACAAGCAGAAAGAAAGCGACAATACAATATTGTGGCAACTGTGGATGCCATAACACCCATCATATCTATGGATGCAAATGACCCGTTTGCTCTTGTTGAATTATACGACAGAAATTCTCCTCCGGAGAGAACCTCGACTTGCGTCTTGGTGCTGACTAGCGCGAGAGACTTGCTTTATCACTCTGCCATTTTTCCAGGGGACGAGATAATACTTCAAAGGATTCGCCGAAAAAGGTGGCCTCTGTCTGAAACTCTTAGAGAAGACAAGAAGGGTCGGTATCACCATCTGGTGAAGCGGATTCCCCGCTTTGTCTTTGCAAGCAATGAAGAGAGTCGTATTCGATGGCAGCGATCCCCTGCTATTCCACCAATTCCGCCTACTGTGCTTCCCTTGGTATCTCTAGAGGGTGAAATCGGTCATGTCCAAACCACCTCCATTCCAAGTACTTCCGTGATTTGTCCACACTGGATTGAAATCCTCGACATACAGGGAAAGAATACCTTCAAGTTGTACGTGACACACTTTCCAATGTCGACAACTCTTCAGCTAGGATTGCAGAAAGGCGCCATTATTCGAGCAGTCAACATTCACAAGCTTTACGACCCACTACCAGTGTCCGACAATGAGTACTTGTTCGGTGCTTGTCTTCGTTCGACAATAACGATTGTTAAGTTGGCATCGGATCCATCAAAGGGACGCAAGTCTACCTTTTCGAATAATGATACAGCACCGGTGGACGATGAAGACAATCTAGAAATGTATCAAACGCAGCCACCGCCTGCAATCGATCAGATAAGACTCTTAGACGAATCCGTGAACCTGTCCACCCAAGGTCTGGTGCCCTACCGCTTGAACCAAATAAGCTGCTCCTATCATGATCATATCCACAAGCGGCATATTACAGAATGGATTCATCGCAACTTTGCCCAGTCCAGCTCCTTTGAGTTTCTTTCTTTGCCATCGGTGAGCACGTTGATTGACTTTCTTGGACAGCAAGGAACTAAGAAACAGGTTTCCAAAGTCGAAGCTACAAAGGGGAAATCCAAACGGACTCCCACGCGAGACCCATATGCTGAGTTTTTTGATCATGGAGATGACGATGTTGGTAGGGCACCGGCTTCTATTAGAGCCTGTGGTTGCAAGCTATCGCGACATGATACCAGGAATCAAAGTGCTAGTGCCTCATTCATTGGCCTGATGAAGATTCGCTCCACCAGTCTTCGAATTTTTACAACTCGACTTTCGAGGCTCTTTGGTCAAAAGAAGGCAATTGTTAAAGCACGATGGACAGGATCCATATACTTGGATACTGGTGACCTTTTGTCGGAGATTTCTGGAGACCACAACCCACATCTTCCTATGGACCATAGGCTTTTTACAGGGGGGCATGTCACCGAATTTCGAACTGACCGAACAACCCCAGCCTCCATTTCCGACAAGCACTGTCAAATTCCAGTCACCTTTTCGAAGGCTTCAGCTGTAGTCAAGGGAGATTTTGTTGTTGGGTGTATCCGCAAGGTCATTGTCTCTTGCTTTTGCGTTTTCCAATCCAAGACTGTGGGTCATTCGCAAGGCATTGACAAGAACCTGTCATTTAGATATGCCCCGTTGTCCCCACTCAAGCCGGCGTACTTCAATGATGAATCTCTGGTTGGCGGCTGTACGCTAGTGCGGGTGGGTGACTCTTTGTTGTTGGTTTCTGTGCAAATTGTTTGCGATGGGGATCCCACCAGTTTTGGTTCACCACGAGATCAGAAGAATAGCGATTCAACGTCCAAGCACAATCAAAGGGTTGAAAGCATAGAGGCTTGCCTCTCATCTCCTGCGAAATTAATGGATGTCGTCCGTAGCTTTGACAGTGTAAAAGGATTGTTGCTGCGCCAAAGATATGTCCATTCCAGAGTGAACCATAAAAGCTTCTCTCAATGTTGTGTGTTGACGCTTTGCAATATTCCCACGAATCGAACAATAGATGCTACGGTGCCTTCCGATTTTCACTTACAGTCCATTGATATGAAATTGTCGATATCATGTACTGCCAACAATCTGGCACGGTTCAAGGAGACATTGGTTTCGCTGTGTGATGATTTTCGACTTGTGGCGGATTCATACGTTCTCGGAACGGCTTGGTGGGCTCTAGCGGACTCAGGTAGAACATGCGCAGTGGTGAGTGGAGGCTGGGATGAATTGGAGGATCCAATTGGTTTTTTACGGAACGAAAATGTGGTAACACTCAGTCTTCCTTCGAGCTCATTGAAAGTAGCCAATCGTGGCTATGTCCGCTGTTCTTGCTATCCGAATGAAATAGAAGCCACGTTTGCCGCGCTTGAGAATGGAACCGACCTGAACGATGTATCGCATTCTCCATCTAAAACAAGATTATTTGACTGTCTCGGTGGGCGGCGAATCTACGATGGCATGCTCAACAAACGACCACGACGACGCCAGGTATTTGGACCCAATGCAACTCGGACCGTGGGCAAGCTGACCCATGTACCGCAAACACCGAAGGTGGCACTCTCGGACCTGTTTCGACTGCTGTGCTGCTCGTTGCGAAATGATGGTTCCGATGGTATCTCTCCATCTTTGGTGTACCACCTTTCGAATTCTCAGTTCCTGGGCGTCGTGTTTTGTCAGGTACAGTGCATTTGTTTGACATGCTTTGAACCGTTGAAGGATCCCCGACCTGCGAAAATGAAAGACACGGACGAAGATGCAGACGAAGTCAGCTTTTGGCATCTGCCGGCTCCAGGTGAGCCGGAAGCAATTCCAGCCAGCACAATTCCTCGGCACATTCTCGAATCCAAGTTGAGGTGTCCTAACCAGCACCCGCCAGAAGCGTATCAAGTATTGTGGGAATGCAGTGGTGTCTTGGACGATGGAACTGGGCAGGCCAAACTGTACGCGGAACGAGATGCTGCCTTGACTTTATTGGGTATGAATGCGTCCACTATCGAAACCATTGAAAAAGCGATCTGGTCTACTTCCAGTGGTACGATATGCTTTAACAAATCCATTCCACCACCCCTGTCTTTGAAGAAGCGGATCCAAGGTGTGCAACACTTGACCGACCCCCTTTCAAGACTACCTCCTCGTGTCCGTGCTGAGTACTTGTTGCAACACCATTGTCGCTCATCTGACGCTCCACAGCAGCCTAGTGACTATTTTGTTCGATGCAAACCCTTGTCGGATGAGATAAAGCATTTAAACCATACCATGGCCGAATCTTCCTTCGTTCGTGATGCGGCCCTGGTAAGCCAAGAAGTCGCAACTTATTCCTTGCCCCCCTTGAAATTGGTGTTGGTGGATGTAGCCTGTCCTACTACAGAAAATCAATTTCCGGACGGATTAGATTGAAACAAACATTTTGATAATGCTTTGAATAGATTGCTCTTAATGAATGCTACAGATAGTGTTGGTGTTGGACACGACTAATTTCCGAAACTTGATGCCACCCCTGAAAACTCACAATTGTCGCAGCCAAAACGTGACCAGCTTCTTTGACAAACACCCAAGAATGTGTTTATTTTGCGTTGGTAGTTTTCTTGAATGCATCGTAGGCTTTGAAACGAATTCGTTTCTTGGCTTCAATCTGAATGGGTTCTCCATTTTGGGGATTTCGTCCAACTCGGGCTTGGGTGTTGAAGGCTTCAAAGGCTCCGAATCCACGCAAGCGCACAGGACGATCGTCTGACACATTTTCTACAATGATGTCCAAGACAGTATTCAAAATCCGTTCGCTCTTGGCAATGCTAATGTCGTGAGCTTCAGCGATCTCTTCCGCAATGGCCCGTTTGGACATGCCTTCGGTTCGAGTCGCAGGATTTGGAGCCGTCGCAAAGAAGGAGCGAACGCTGGGTTGGCGACGGAGGACAGAGGATAGGGAAGAAGATCTAGTCAAGAACATTGTGAAGATGGAAAGTAAGGGGTTCTCTGTTGTATTTTTTCGTCGAGAAGACAATACAAAATGAGCAAGGTGCTGTTGCACTTTGAAAAAGTCAAGCTGACATCCAAGTTGTTCCCGAACAGGATTTGAATTCGTCATCGTGTGTAGAATGCACTACAATGCCACACGCACGCATATCTAGTATCTTTTCAAACGCATTTTTGTCAAACATGCTCTGTCCCCCTTTTATATCCACCCCTTTTCACGAGTTCCAAGAAATAAATTCTTCGTGTGTCATCACTCTCTACGCATTGCTGTATCGTGTTGATAGAGTGTACTCCACAATACTGTTTTTGAACGAACTCCACACAAACGCTTCGATGACGGTTGGAAACCAATTCGGATGGTACAAATTCAACATCCATTGCAACCATTATGATGGCGTGACAAAGGAAAACGATGACAAAAAGAACATCGTCAATTCGTGGACTGGACTCTGCTTTGGGGTGCGCACACACCTTCATAAAAATTCAACTTTGAGCAAACGATATGCGGTCGGTATTCTTTCTGTTGCCCTTTCTTCCAGCTTTGATATTTGCTGATGATGGTCAAGTATTCTCCGCTTTGTCTCCCAACGAAGACGATGGTTCTTTGGCTGTTGCTCCTCCAATCTCTCCCGATTGTTGGTTGGACACGATGCGTGAGATGGGAGTGGTACAGATGGATACTTCGGCTTGCCTGTATCTCGATGCGCCCCATCAACAAGCTCTTTCCCTGCAATTGACACAATGTCATTTGCAAACAATGGGAAGGCCCGTGATTGACTCGTTGCCAGAAGAGGACACTTGCTGGAACATTCAAGCTGACAATGTAGCGGACTGTTTGCCCCGCATAAGCGGAGTCGCAGCGACAACTTACACACTCTTTTTCAAGGACATTCAAAGCTTGTGTTCTCGATTGTTGCAAGAATCCATCTCCCTACAGTACTTGAGATCGAGTCAAGAATTGGCACAAGTCTCCAAATTGGCCGAATCGCGCTTGAATCAAATGGTGGAGCAACAGGAACAAGCCATGTACTCATGGCACGAACGAGAAGCTTCTGTAACTCAATGGCTGGAAACACATGCTCGACAAGCATCGAATCAAACCTTACAGCTTCAAGAAGAGCTGCAACTCCTTCAGAAAAGGCAACTGCAAGAACACAAAGAAGAATTGCAAAGCTTGGCGAATACAGTGCAAGAAACAAGGCTGTCCATTACGCCGTTTTCCAAAGTTGTCGAATATGTACTAGCCCACGCTGGAACTGGATATTCCATCATCAAAGTATCCGTGATTTCCTTTGGAATTCTATTGACAATTCTACTATTTACTGCGCCCCAACGATTCAAATGGATGCGATTTCAGCTTTGCACCATGACCCTGGTGGCCGCTGGGATCGAGATTGCCCTACACTTCTGGTTCGTGGAGGAGGAAGAGCTCTCTCTGGTGGAGCAGAGGGAACTGATCGGTGCAATTCAAGGATTTGCCTATTCGGCGCTGATCTCCGCTTACCTCAAGGGAGTTCTATCCAGTCTTTGCTGCCGCCGCGAGTCTGAGGACAACAACAATACAGCGGTAGAATCCGAACAGGAACGAATGCATTGGGTGCGACAAGAAGAGCTGCTACAGCGTCTGGAACAGTGGAACCGACAATTTGCGATCTATGAGCAACAGCAGCATTCCATTCCATCTCCACACATGCGACAACAGCTTCGCTTTTCAGAATCTTTGGCTGCAGTGGGTGCTACCACTCCTGGTCCTGTTATTGCTTCGCAGCCCGAGTACGCTACAGGAGGAGGAGCAAATCCATTGGTCTCGCCCACCTTTTCTTCTCTGGATCCAAACAATCACTACTCGAGCACTTCAACTCGGAACATGGCACCGTGGGTGTACCAAGGTATTCCAGTCGTTTCTGGAATTCCAGGACCCAAAGAAGACATTGACAGGCCTCCGTCGGAAGTCGAAATGGAAGACAAGGACAGGCAATCCTCTGAAATGCCAGAGAAGGAGTCATCTGCAGCTAGTACTGGCAGCAGCCACAACTGCAGCAAAGCAGAGACCAAGAAGCGGACTCGAGAAGATGTGCATGATGTCCAACAAGAGGATGGGATGGAACAACCCTTGAAACGACATCGAGTTGACTAAAGTGGGGCCATGTTTCCCATCTTATTGTTGAACATGTTCCATAGATTTTGGAAGGGCGCCAATCTATACTAAACTAAAAGTCAATAGTACACTGTACTAATAACAAATCACAACGCCAAACTGCTGAAGACGACCAATCAGAGTGGATGTATCTAAGGCGCCGAATTATCAAAAAGTTTTCGTGAACATTTAGTCGAAATCTGCACATGTTCA
>JAAMXS010002499.1:0-12280 GCA_019693525.1 Cylindrotheca fusiformis | reverse complement strand
CCAACCAGCCCCAGCACAAGCAACAGCACAACGGCATTTCTTGCCCAATCAGGAGGACGGCGACGAAGAAAACGACGTTTGGAGAAAGGTTCATGCAGGATGAGCGTAATTTTTTTTGCAAATCGATATGGAGGAATCGTTCGTCCCAGTCTTGGACAATTGATCAAACCCTTCGAGGATGAGGCTGTTTCCATCAGACGCTAAGCTAAATGGTGAAACTTTGATATGTCCATCGGACGCTAAGCTAAATGGTGAAACTTTGATATTGATATCCTTTGATGTTGTGTCTTCACCACTCTGTTGGACAGTAGGCTCTATTATTCCACACACTACATCTCTATGCGTTCGCTGCTTCAGAGTCATCTAATGATCTCTATGAATAACATCCAAACTCAGGACACACCTTTATTGACCCGCCATGCGATTCCGTCTGCCCGCTCTCCCTGGTTTCGGGGGAATCTCCCAGTTTTCTTTTGGGTTCCTCGGTTTAAAAAAAATAAACCCCTTGAGTTGCCACAGAAGTAGGTACAGACTCTATTGGTGACAAGGGACTGACGAAAATGAAGCCAATAGGTGTTGTGCTTCCCTGTCTAAAAACCACCCAGCGAAGGCCTTTTTCCGACGGATTTCGAACCAAAAAGGCCGCGAACTCCTCGCAAGTTCCAGAGCAGCATTCAAAAACTGCCATGGATTGGTACATGTACACCTTCCAGAGACTCTGACAAAAGTTAGATCATTAACTTTCGAAAGATGCTCCGAGTTAAAGTGTGTTCAGTTCGTTTCAGGAAATGGCTTCCTCGATCGATCCTCGACGGAACGATTGTGTTTCCAGAAGGGGCAGAGCAGCAAATTGATGACTATGCATTTTACGGCTGTAACACTCTGACGAAGGTCGGAGTATTCTCGAATGCGACAGTTTGATTTGGTGTTGAGTTAACCGAGAGGCTTCAGGAGATCGAAAAATGATTTGTTGGGGTATCGATTCAAAGATGCTTCGTTGTGCGAGGTGTGTTTCTACCAGTCGCACCATTCCTCGGATGTCGCGATGCATGGTGAAACTACGGAGTCTGATAGTGCAACTACGAAATCTGGGCACAGATCCATTTGCCACAACCGATGCATTTGGTATGAGTCCACTCCATATTCTATCGTTTTCCCAGACTCCGAATATGGATATGCTCCTAGCTAATGATGAAGACGAATTTGGGTCCAATCCGATGAACTATCAATGTTCGAATCGGATGTCAAGTTCTACCGAGGTGATTCGAAGAGTTCTTCACACGCGTTTTGAATATGTGTTGGGGTTGAGCTTGCGACCAGTGGACTCTGCGTTGGCGTCGGATTGGACGTCCAAGAGGAGGGAGATCCAAGTTCTTGCTGTCTGTTTGAAACTTGCAAAGTGCGAAAAAAAGGAAATCCTTTCGGTAGTAGAACTATTTTTTGGAAGATGAAGATTTATGAGGTTAACTCCGAGGAACAAAATGCTGAGCGAGAAAGCTGCCGAATCAATAGTGGCTCTTCTGTTGTGACACCCCATATTCTCCCGTTTCTTGACAAAATTGACGAGGAAGACTATGTCGTCTCTTCCGCATTTTATAGATTTGCTCCTTTTTTGCCATGGCAAAAGTACCTCGTCGACACTACCGATGCGGTTCGAAGCATTTGTTGGGCATGATAGTTCATTCTTGCTGGACAATTCTGGAACACTAGTCACTGAGGTCTGCCACCGAAATGACTTTGACCATGTGGCGGTGTAGGTCTGGGCTTGTCAGTCAATAGCAAACAAGAATGGAAAGAAAAAGATGACGACGAATATTGTTGGACGACGCGATAAGGCAAATCGTCATCCCAGTCCTGAATAATAGTGGGTCGAACCCTTCGAGGATGCGCCTGCTTTCATTGGGCGCTACGAAAGAAAACAAATTAGAACCTGAATAAATTGCAACTACAATACTAACGCAAAAAAACAACCAGCATTAAACAAAATCGACCAACTCCATTTCCTTTCCAAAAAAGACCAATTCTATTCTTCGAGAAGTTTGCTGTGTGAGCGCTTAAAGACGCCGGAGAACGAGCGACAACAGAGGGAGACACTGAGGGCAGACACTGAGGGCAATGCTGATACTCTTTGCTCATGAAATAAGATCCCGACGAGGATTCCACATGGGAATGCTATGACTTCTTGGACTACTTCTTGATCCAGCAAGTCGGAAGAGCAATGGGCTACATATGTCAGTGTGTCGTGCTTGTTCTTCGTGGTATACTGTGGAAAGTTAGGGTGTCTCGCACGTGTCGTAGCGACACTACAACATAGCCACGACACGTGCGGCATGTCACTGTGAGAGTCTTGCAAATCATCCACAACAACCACCATGCATCATGGCGAGAACGACGACAATGGCTACCCCCACGCAGGCCAATAAATACACAGATGAGCAACCTCTCGAGCAGGACATTATCTACCCGCATTCTAACGATGTGTTATGCGGCAGAGGTGGAGAAACCAACAAGCACATTGGCAATGTGCACTGGCGGAGGATGGTGAAGGACCGCCAGGCTGAGTACATTATGTTGCCCAGCAGAAAACAAAAGATGGAGCTATCGCGCAGCATCGTCAAGGCCGTGCGCAGCCAAAATCCTCCCGGCCGATTCTTGCAAAGAGATTCCAAAACCTACAAATGGTTCGATGTGGGAGATAAATGGGCGCAAGAAAAAACCACCCAAGCCCTTCGTGAGGGAGCTCCAGAACTTCGCAAGAAGCAAATGGCTGCGGCCAAAGTTGACGCTAAGAACGAAACAACTGAAAAACCAGGAGACAAGCAAGATGTGCCCAACAACATCGCTACCACTCCAGTCACATGGAACGGTGGCTGGACCAGTGCATCTACTACAACCAAAACAAAAGCGTCTGCAAATATTCAGTCGACGCCAGCTGCTCAACCAACTCCGGCACAAGCAGCAGCCGTAGAACCGCACCATCCTCATCATATCCGCAATGGCAGGAACGGTGGCGCTGGTTGGGGGTTTCCTCTGATGCTTGCTGGGTTACCCGCAGCTCAACCAACTTCAGCACAAGAAGAAGTAGCAGCTGTAAAAGCAACACAGCCACAGCAACAGGTCAATGTTCTTACCCCCACGCCGCCCGAATACACGGATAAGCCCTCTCTCAAGCAGGACATTCTCCGCCCTCATCCTCACGATGTGTTATTCGGAAGAGGTAAAGAATCCAACAAGCATCCTGGCAATGTGCACTGGCGCAAGATAGTTTGTGACCGCAAGAATGAGTACATCAAGTTGGGCAAGCACCGCAAGCCACAAAAGATGATGATACCACGCAGCATTATTAAGGCCGTGAAGAACCAAAAACCTCCCGGCCGGTTTTTGGCAAAGGATTCCGAAAGCCATAGATGGTTCGAAGTGGAGGATAAAGAGGCCATTCAAAGAACTTCCCAAGCACTTCGCGACTGTGCTGCGGAAGTTCTCTTGGAGATGGCTGCAGAGACCGACAAAGTCGACGCTACGGACGAATCAACAGAAAATCCAGGAGGCAAGCAAAATGCGCCCAACAACAGCACTATCACTCCAGTCACTTGGGACGGTGGCTGGGCCACTGCATCTACTGCAACCAAAACAAGAGCTTCTACAATTATTCAGTCGACGTCCACAGCTCAACCATCTCAAGCACAAGCAGCAGGTGTAGAACCAGCACAACCACAACGACAACAACAAAATCCTCATCAACAACCTTCCGCACTACATCCACACGCATTTCAACGTTTAGTCAACAATGGCAGTAGCAGCGGCGCTGGTGGTGGAATGCCTCCCCTTCCTACTCTGCATCGAACGCATCCGGCGGTCTATTCGTATCCTCCTGAAATGGCAATTCCACCTTCAGGAGTGCAACCATCCAGCTATATGCAACACCTCATGCACCACCCCCCTCAGCAGCCGTACCCGCACCACGTGATGGAACAGCAGCAGCTGTTACTTTGCGTGATGGAACAGCAGCAGCAGCACCACCACCACTTGATGAAACAACTACAGCAGCAGCACCTGATGCAACAGAAGCAGCAGCAGGACCCGCTCCACCACGTGATGCAGCACCACATGAGGGAACCGCCTTATCAACAACAACAACAACAAAAGGATACGCCTCAACATGGCATGTGCCCCCCGCAACATTCTTCACAGCCGTTTGCCGGTAGCACCACTGCCATTCCTCACACTAGGAACGGTGGCATTAACAACAACAAGGAAAAGGAAAAGACAAATGCGGCGATATTGTTGGATGATACATCCGACAGCGACAAGCAAGATGCACCCACCCAAGCACTTCGCGAGGGGGCTCCGGGAATTCGAAAGATGGCTGCGAAGACCGACGACATCGACGCTACGAACGCAACTACTGGAAAACCAGGAGACAAGCTACCTCCGTGTTTCACTAAGATATCTAATCGGCACTTGAGGCTTTATATTAAAATCCGAGAAAGATTAGAACAAAGATGGCAACAACGAATGATGTCAGAAGAAGAATACCGAGAAGCACGACGAGATATGGACGCCGATATTGGGTTTAGTATAGTTCCGCTGCATTGAAGGTGAAGCATCCTGATTCTTGTCCGAAAACAGAAGTATTGTCGAATGGAACGAATCGGACTGCTGGATTTGTATGGACACCCGTTTAGCAGGAGATACCGTCCTCGGAACCGATAATAGCTTTGGTTCGATATGTCACAGACTGCCGAATCAAGGGAAGAAAGCCAAAGCAAAGCCTTTCCGATGTGACTACAGTCAAGTTCGAGAATGCTACGTAGAGCATCCTGCTCTAGCTCGAGCTCTGTGAACCCGAGCCTATTTCCTATTTTGGAGGAGGTCGTTGCGGGAATTGGAGTTTGTGTTGCTGGGTTGTTCGTTGGAAGAAAAATCCCTTAAGAAGATAGTCTTGTTGCTAGAAGTCCCATACAACAACTAAGTCCAAATTACCGCAGATCTCCTCCAGAATAGTTGCCATACAACTCCAAAATTACAACTCGCCCACTTCAAATCGCACTGAGGCGGGTCGACCAATCAAAATACAAGAACCATTTAAATCCGCTCTATTTTTCTTCCTGTTCTCTCCAAGGATTCTATTCCTGGGACAAGATTGCTGCGTGAACTTGTATAGATGCTACTGTTCATTGTTGTTCCAAATAGCAAAGAACGAGCAACAGCAGGTGAAGGTCACCTAGAGCAAACGTTGCTTCTTACCCGTGAAAGTGTAGTTGACTCCGACATCATAGTAGGAGAACAACAGCTAGGAACGCATGACTTCCCGGACTACTTCGATACCCTACGAGGTCAGACATATATGCTTTTTGATGTGTTGTGTCTTTCAACACCACTGTCTAGTGTTGGATACATGCGCCTTTTGACCGCGCGATTCCGTCTGCCCAAATGAGCTCTCGCTGATTTTTGGGGAGTCTCTTCTAATATAATGCACAATAAAAAGAAATACAGCGAATAGATATACTATACTATTATTGGCGACAATGTGGATTGACGAAAATGAAGCATATAGTTGTATGCTTTTTGCATAGTAGTAGATCACATTATGAGACAAAAAGAGTTATGAATCACTTGCTTATCTGTTTCCATCCAAAGAAACTGTGACTCTCTCACAGAGAATCGGCCGTCCAGATAGTGTGTGTATGTCACCCAAGTACAATGAGTGTTGCACCAACTGGTTGTATTTTAGATTCTATAGAAAAGCTGAAAGGCCTAGTAAATGTACAATCAGCCCAGTTTCGACCAACATTAGTCTGAATGCATCAGCCTGGAAATGAAAGGGCGTTTCTTGTGGGGATGGGGCGCTACCAATGTTGACATCCAATAACTACTCCTTGGGGATGCAATGTTCTCGCAGGAGGAAATCTAATTTATTCCAGACTTGACAAATGCCAGTTCAATCGAGAGAGGGAGAGCGCAAGAAGAGGCGCATGTTCCAATTGATGGGCCTTTCACGCCGAGGTGAAAAGTGCCTCTCCCATCGACAAATTTGGCGACGATATGGACGAGTGCGTATATGTAAGCCAGAGTTTTGCCATTTGCTTTATCTGTCTCGATCGCACAGCTTGTACAAAGGAATCAAACAACAAGTGATGACAAAATGGGCAACAGTAAAGCTTTAGCCGGAAAGTCCGGTCCGACTGGAAAATGTCCCTTCATATGCGAACCCCATGATGGTGACACATGCATTTGCGAAAACTCTTGCCAATGGTCCAGGAATTGCCACCGCATTCGTTTCGATTGCCTATTGCTAGCTACAAAGAATGATACTGTAACATGGATTGTGTAAAATGTTCGGATTCTCTAGTTGGTTGGTTTGTTTGGTTACAGTATGCAAAAAGGTAGTGTGTAGCGGCGGGGGAAATGATGGGATTCAAACCCATCAGCACCCGGCGTGCTAGTCTTCCATGCCAGCAAGTTCTTGTGCCACAAGTTCGGCAAGTTGATCCTTGCGCATACTCAGCTTCTTCTTTTGGTATTTTCCTCCCGAAAGAGTCAGGACCTTGTCCACCAGTGTGTCAACGACGCTTGGTCTTCGGCTTTCTACGTCTACGGAGCTGGGTCGTTTGGGTGTCACCGCTGGAGTAGCCGGTCTAGATCTCGGTCTACTGCGGTAATTTCGGATAGGTCTTTCGCCAGACAAGCGTTCTGATACAGAGAGGGTGTCCATCATGATATTTGGTGTCTAAAAAGCTTGATTGTGCGGTGATAGGAAGGTGAAGTCAAAGAGACGAGTATAGGAAGGAAATTTCCTGTTTCGAAATTGACCAAGATCAAAGTTGTGGGATATTTAGATAGGAAGAGTAAACTCCGAATGTCAATTTTCGGCTCTATTGGAAGTTTCTCACGTGGTGCGGTGAATTCCACTCACTTTCCAGTGGTTTCCTACTGCAAGGACCTGTATGTATCTTCGCTAAAACTTCTTGTAGATAGTTCTTTTCCAAACAGTTACTTATGGTATTCAATCACGGATTGCACTCCAACTTTTATGTTTGGTCTTGATTTCTGCTTGAAGACTTGGACATGCTATGTGACTGCACGGACAATTGCAACCTCGTAGAAATGTCTACATGGCAATGACGTGCCAAGTCGGACTCAATACTGGCATAGACAAGAAAACTCAATACTGGCATAGACAAGAAAACTGCATACATTCCTACTCATGGTTTTTTCCAACCAATCCCCAATTTGAATGGCGCGTTTCGCACTGCGTTGATGCGAAACACTTCTCATGTCTTTGGGTGTCACATTGAGTCTACCGAGTCGTTTTAGTCCAGGTAGTCGAACAGAATGGCTTTCGAATGGAAACGAATTATCCTCACTCAACGCACGATCTAGACACTGTGAGTCATGCCTCAATGATTCCACGATGCACTAATACTTGTCGATATATCCACATCAGACAGTATAGCTAGAATTCAGTGTCTCCCTTGTCTGCGGCAGGATTGTTTCTTTTCCATCAAAGAAAGGTTTCCCCATAGATCGCCATGTCCTCGCTTCTTGGTTCGCTACGCTCTGCAAGAGAATGGGCTATGCCAACATTGAAACACTCTGCGTTCTTAGAAAAGGGTGTTCTGACACCGGAGGAGTTTGTCCGGGCCGGAGATGAATTGGTGTACAGGTGTCCCACCTGGTCCTGGGAATCGGGAGATGAATCAAAGCGCAAGTCGTTCTTGCCGCCGGAGAAGCAATATCTGGTGACACGAAATGTTCCCTGTCAGAACCGGGTCTCCAGTATGGAATCGGATATGATCATGGAGGGAGGCGATGACGACTGGATGGTATCGACCATCATTAAGCGATCCGAGAAGCTTAGTCTAGAAGATGAGTTTGATATATTGGATGAAGAAGGTGAAGTGATTGAGAAACCAAAACCAACGGAACCTGAAGCATCAGAAGGAGCTGCTGGTGCTAATGCTGCTGCGGCAGAAGAGGATGAATATGCGGATATGGATGCCTTTGAAGACGACAATATATTGCAAGACGATGCAGCCGTCGACGTCAGTGCGGATGAGGATCATACCGTAAAGGTCCGAACCTATGATCTCAGTATTACCTATGACAAGTATTATCAAACTCCCCGTGTCTGGATGATTGGTCGAAACACGCAAGATCAGCCCCTGACGGGCGCCGAAATGATGGAAGATGTGATTAGTGATTATGCCAACAAAACCGTGACGATGGAATCTCATCCTCATGTAGCAGGACCGCATGCATCCATTCATCCCTGTCAGCATGGTAAAGTCATGAAAGCCATTGTCCGAAATTTGATCAAAAGCAGTGGCGATGAGGAAGGAAAAGAATCTGGACCATCTGTGGAAATGTATCTTTTCATCTTTCTGAAATTCGTGAGCTCTATGATTCCAACCATCAACTATGACTTCACAATGGATGTAACTGCCGACACGAGCAAGTAGGGCATCAGGTCACTGTGCCTGGAGGTGATGCATCAGCTGATTCATCGCTGATGAAACAAGACGTCAAAAAGAGAGTCCATGTAGAAGTGGAAATTGCGTTGTAGGAGATAGAACATGTTTGAATAGCTACATTTCTTGTCCCAACAAAAAAGATGTCACACATTTCTTGCCCCAACAAAAAAGATGTCATAGTTAGTCGTAGTAAGCGGATCTTTCCGACAAGCTTTTTGTATAGAGTCAGAAAGGAATGCTTCTCTGCTGAGAATTTCTTCGCCAAATCATCATTCTTATACAACAGCTGCTACGACGATAAGAAATTGATCCAAATGGGAACCCGCAAAGGAGAAAAGCCAGAATCTAAGATCGGAATGGAGCAATGCTAAGAAAAAGGCCTCTTGGAAAGAGAAAAACCAGAACCTGACCGTTGATCTATTCGTATACGGACAGTAGTTTGAAAGAGAGTAATGCGAATCTTCTACTAACATTCTCAGAAGAGTACTGAGATAGGCCGGAAACACTACGCTTCTGAACGCTACTACTCTCCATACCTCCTCATCCCAAGGAATCTTCGCAAGACTTAAAGTTTAGCCTACTATCGAATTGGTGGGATGGGAGTCTTTCGGCATACGATTGCTTTTCTCAAGGAGAATGGCCAGAATTTGAGCCTCGACGGTTCCCATTTTCAAAAATGTGTGTTGGAAACAGGGGGCTGTTGGCCGGGTTCTCAAACCGAATCTATGTCTGGCCATCCTACAATAATTGTTCTCACAGAGGTTAAAAACAGAACACTGCACGGTGAAACGCGTTTCATTCGTGGTGCAGTTTGGAGAACTGGATCGTAGCTTGCAAAAATGTCTGCTGAGGCTCATAGAAGCTGGCCGCGCTCGACCTTCATTAATTGTGGAGCGCGAAGGGTTACTCGTAATTAAGGATCGCGGAATTCTACGCCTGGTATAAATGCACGTGCGAAGCCGTTAATCTTATCGTGATGACTGCACAAGGAAGGGATCGACCATAATCACTTCGAACGTCGAAACCTTTCCACCCAAGATTATAGAAAAAAGTTTCCATCAGGTTTCTCACAAAAAAGTCGATTTCTCAAAATTCGCATATGGCTTCTTGATGTTCCCATTTGGTCAGACCCATCACCTCTCTCGCACATCATCAGCTTCTTTTGCTCAATTTGAACCACGCCATCTGTTTTCTAGACATTTTATTATTCTCTGTACAATATACTGTAACACATCATGGATTCAAGGCTAGCCACAATGAAGCGATCCTTCGAGGTCGCCACAGCAACTCCGTTGCCACTGAGATCGTTTGCAGAAGAGCCAGTGCGAAAGCGTCTTCGCTCCTACCACAAATCAGTAGAAGAAAGGTCCAGACGTATCCGCCGTACCACTCGCCGAGTCAGATTCGCACCCCAGCTAGTGCAATATCGAGTCATCCCATCCTTCAACGAAGAGGATCGACGCACTTCCTTTTACTCAGATGAGGACTACACACAGTTCTTTGTACGGGAAAAGAGTCGAATCGCGATTATGAAGCTGACCATTCGTATATGCATGGAACAGGAGCGGCGATTGCGCAATCGCATACAAGCCATCCCCTCCTACTTTATTGCCATTAACTATCTTCATGCCATGTTGACGATCAATCAACTGAGAACAACAATCCAGACGACGACGAAGAAGAAGAAGGATCAAAGGCCACGGGGTCAGGACAAGGATAGTCTACTAGTACTATCAGAAGCAGCTACGAGCTCTGCACGACTGACCGGAAGTGGAAGCGTCAGTCGCGTTGATCGTGAAGCTGGACGCATTGGCCGCAACCACAACCACAACCAGGTGGTGCAGAAGCTGCCAGAACGAAATACAGTCACTGCCGCATGTGCCTAGATCGTCCAGCTATCTTCTGTTGGTGGAAATCATTTCAAAGGATATCCATAGACTAGCTCTATATAGATATCCAACAATTTTGCTACACAAACAATAGTTAAAACAATTTTAACAATATCAATATCCTCTATTCATGAATCATTAAACATATTGCATATCTAGTTCTTGCTATTGTAGATCAATCACCAACAATCCTTCTAGAGTTGATGATCAGAAAGGGAAGGTTGTCGAAAGTATTGTGTATGGACTCCATAACAGAATCATTCCCACCAGGGCAGCATGTCGAATCCATTTAACCAACTGCGTTATATGAGTTGTTGATAGGTCATAGCAGTGTCTGGAAAGTAGTTGAAGATCAATTGGTCGTTCTTGTCTAGTAGAACTTATGGGATACACTTGCAAACTGGTTGAGCTTGTAGCAGCTGGTGGAATTTTTTCGATGGATAAGATGATGCGATTGTGATTGTTGGCATCCAAATGGATCAATTTAAAAAAAAAAGCCATGGGTTGATTGAAGCATTCGTTTCCCGCCGTATTCATCAACAGCACCATCCATTGCCTTCCTCGAGTTTGGTACCGACCAGGAAGGAATCGTCCGAATCGTGGCATTGGGAAATAGTGGTACAGAAGTCTTGAAACAGAAAATTAAACATCCGTTGCTTTAACAGTTCGGTTCAGTGATGCCTCCGTAGCCGCCTTCGTTGCAGTGGCATTGGTTGGAATAGGGCTACTGCTACAAGTGCTTGTGCCCATCAACAGCACGATGGATTCCGGATCAAGATTTGGGACCCTGCTGGAGTCTTGAAACAGAAAATTAAACATCCGTTGCTAGAACAGTTCGGTTCAGTGATGCCTCCATGGACGCCTTCATAGCAGTGGCGTTGGTTGGAATACTACTACTGCTACAAGTGTTTTTGCCCATCAACAACACGATGCATTCCGGATCAAGAATTGGGACCCAGCTGGTCCAAACAATTCTCCTGAATGGTCAAACTCCCATCGAGAAAGATTCAGAAAGAGCAAGAGCAGCTTGTGGGATGTGATGCCAAAGGACATAATTGTGGCGTATGTGGCATGATCCCGCCATTGTCGTATCCAACAACGTTGCAGTATCTAGGAGAGAAAATCCCCCCCAACACAACTAGCTAAAATATCGCTCAACCGAGTCCTATTGCGGCAATTCTTCTTCTTCTTTGGTTGCATGATGGGACGCATCAGGTTGAACAGCAACTGCCTCCGTTGTCGGCATTCCTCGATTGGATCTTCTCTTGAGATGATCATCTTCAAAGGGAGCACATAGCAGGTGTGGTTGTTGTTGTTGTCAGTTTCAGATCGTCTTGAACAATATATAGCTGCAGGCCATTTTTTCAAAGTCGCAATTCAATAAGATATAAAGGGGCAGGACATCCTCCAATTGTTTGATATCGACAGAGGGATGGGTCTGTTAATCTCATTATGAAACACCCATAACATTCCAAATGGATTTTATTGTTGACTGCTAGTCTACAGAATACTCAAATAGCATGACGTGGTGGTGTTCTTTTCGTACACGTATGTCCTTATTTGAAAACGGGGATCCGAAAAAACGGAACACTAGCTGTCCTCCGAACTTGTCCCCATACTTCCACCACTCTTCTCCCCTTGTATTTGTTCATACTAATATATTCTGAATAGACAACTATCAAAGGAACTTTCTCTCGTATGCCGCTGTTGCTTTCATCATATCAGCCTCATGAACAATAATGTATACTAACTATCAGAATGAAAAGACGGCGTCTGATGAGATTTCAGAATAATGATGATGGGGGGATTCCGTCCCCCTTTTGAAGTTGATTCAAGAAAGCAAGAAGCCACACGAGAGTGTCATTCCATACCTATCCAAGCCACAAAAGGGTCCACCACCCGGGAGCTGAAAGTAGT
>JAAMXS010002494.1:0-17444 GCA_019693525.1 Cylindrotheca fusiformis | reverse complement strand
GCGCAGCATCCAAGTCCTTGGTGCGCTCCTCCGGAGTGCGACGAGAAACTGGAATGGATGGAAGCTTCTTAAAGTCATCAGAAGTGTCATCATCAGCAGGCGAGACACCATTGTTTCGCATCCAGTCCAAAGCACCTTCAATCTCCCGCGCGCGATCCTTGGGAGACTGCTTCTTCTTCTTTGGCAGCATTTGGTCGACCCTCTTGAAGTCACCAGTTGGGTCTTCAGAATCGCTCTTGCCGTTGCGAAGCCAAGACAGAATGTCGTCTTGCTCCTTCTCACGATCTTCTGGAGTGCGACGAGAGACTGGAACCGAGCCAAGCTTTTCAAATTGCTCCGAAATGTCATCGTCGTCTAGAGAAATACCGTTGTTTCTCATCCAGTCCAAAGCTCCTTCAATGTCACGGGCACGGTCGCGAGGGGACTGTCGCTTTCTCTGAGGTAGTAGCTGGTCAACCTTCTGGAATTCACCAATTGGATCATCGGATTCACGCTTGCCACTTCGAATCCAAGTCAGGATGTCGTCCACATCGCCAAGACGATCTTCCGGAGACCGCTTTGACAGCGGAACCGATCCCATCTTCTCAAACTCTGGGATGACCTCGTCTTCAAATTCAGAAGATGGAGCACCGTTTCGGAACCAATTCAGGGTACCTTCAATATCCTTCGCGCGGTCCTTCTTTGATTGACCACGTTTCTTCGGGAGCATCTGATCGATTCTGGCAAACTCTCCAGTTGGATCATCCGATTCTCTCTTGCCGTTTCGCATCCAGTTCATGATGCCATCAAGATCAGCGGCACGTTCCTCGGGACTTCGACGGGTGATAGGAGCACTTTCCTCCAATGGGCTGAACCCTGGAACGGAATCATCAACAGGACTGACACCCTTGTTTCTCATCCAGTCAAGAGCTCCTTCGATTTCTCGGGCGCGGTCTTCCGCATTCTGACCACGCTTGGATGGAAGCAGTTGGTCAATTCTCTTGAAGTCACCTGTCGGATCATCAGACTCAGGCTTGCCGTTGCGCATCCAGGTCAAGGCGTTGTCCAAGTCCTTCTTGCGCTGCTCAGGGGTGCGACGACTGATAGGCACAGATCCAACCTTGCTGAAACCAGGAGCAGACCCATCGTCACCGCTAGGTGCGACTCCCTTGTTTCTCATCCAATCAAGAGCACCCTCGATGTCACGGGCGCGATCTTCGGGCTTCTGGCTCTTCTTTTGTGGGAGCATCTGATCGATCTTCTTGAATTCCCCGGTCGGGTCGAAAGATTCAGCCTTTCCATTGCGTAACCAATTCAGAATATTGTTTGAATCACCCTGGCGTTCCTCTGGACTTCGACGAGACACAGGGACAGAACCAAGCTTGCTAAATTGAGGGAGAGCTGCATCCAGATCTCCTGTGGAAATTCCGTTATTTCGCATCCAGTCCATGGCTCCTTCAATTTCACGAGCACGATCTTCAGCGGTTTGGTTACGGCGTTGAGGCAAACACGAGTCGATCTTGCGGAAAGCACTCGTTGGATCAAGGACATCATCATTCTTGCCCTTATTGCGTAACCATGAGAGAGCCTTCCCAAGGTCCTTGGCTCTTTGTTCTGGAGTTCTCTTAGATACAGAGACGCCACCAAGCTTCTTGAACTGTTCGATTGCATCAGTATCATCCGAGGAAACGTTGTTGTTTCGCATCCAATCAAGAGCACCCTCGATTTCCCGAGCACGGTCCTCGTGGGTTTGATTCTGTTTCGTGGGCAACAATTGATCAATTCTCTTGAAGTCACCAGTCGGATCATCGGAATACTTCTTGCCGTTGCGAAGCCAGTTCAACGCGCTGTCAATGTCATGCTCTCGCTGCTCTGGAGTACGGCGTGAGATGGGGAGCGAGAGAAGAGTTTCCAACGGTGGTACACCTTCATCGACCGCACCTCCAACACTCTGACTTCTCAACCAGTCGAGGGCGCTTTCGATTTCACGTGCACGTTCTCCGGCAGACTGACCGACCTTCTTAGGAAGCATCATATCCAGCTTTCGAAACTCTTCAGTTGGATCAAACAAGCTATCCTTCTTGCCCTTGTTGCGCATCCAATTCAGGGCATCGTTCAGATCTTTTGCTCGCTGCTCTGGGGTGCGACGAGACACAGGAATAGAACCAGCCGTTTGAAATTTGTTGAACACTTCATCGTTGTCGACAGAAACTCCGTTGTCACGCGTCCAATCCAGGGCCCCTTCGATCTCACGAGCTCGCTGCTCTCGAGTTTGTCCCTTTTTCTTTGGCAGTGCCGAATCAAGCTTACGGAAGTCACCTGTTGGGTCAAACTTCTCGTCATCATTACCCTTGTTTCGTAGCCAATTCAAAGTGTCCTGAAGATCCTTGGCACGCTGCTCTGGAGTACGCCGAGAAACTCCAATAGATCCCACCTTGTCGAATGACGACGGCATACCCTCACCTTCTTGGCCAACAGATTGAGCTCGCATCCAATCAAGCGCTCCTTCTATCTCGCGAGCACGGTCCTCTGCAGTTTGCTTCTTTTTTGTTGGAAGCACTGAATCTAACTTGCGGAATTCCTCAGTGGGATCATAAACATCATCGTCCTTTCCCTTGTTCCGTAGCCAGTTTAATGCATCAGCAAGATCTTTGCCCCGCTGCTCTGGGGTGCGACGAGAGGTTTGAACAGTGCCAACTTTCTTGAATTGCTCTACGACAGAATCATCAGTTGGAGAAACTCCATTGTTTCGCATCCAATCCAATGCACCTTCCATCTCACGAGCACGGTCAGCAGTAGACTGACCACGCTTCTTAGGTAACATGGCATCAAGTCTTCGGAACTCTCCAGTCGGATCGTACTTTTCGCCATCCTTGCCCTTGCTTCGCAGCCAATTCAGAGCATTGCCTAGATCCTTGGCTCGTTGTTCGGGAGAAAAGCGAGAGACTGGAGCGAAGGGCAGCTTCTCCATCGAAGGAGACTCGCCACCAATGTAAGGAGTACCTGCAGGGCTACGGCACCAATCAAGAGCACCTTCGATCATCCTGGCACGAGCCTCTCCTTTCTGACCACGTTTCTTTGGCAATGTGGCGTCCAACTTGCGGAAGTCACCAGTAGGGTCCAACTTGTCGTCATCCTTGCCCTTGTTGCGCATCCAGTTCAACACGTCTTGCAAGTCCTTGGCTCTCTGCTCAGGAGTACGGTGGGACATCGGGGCACTGGCCATCTTGGAAAAAGGAGAATCAGCTGTTGGGTCATAAGCCGACACACCTTTGTTTCGCAACCAGTCGAGAGCCCCTTCGATCTCACGGGCCCGATCTTCTGGAGATTGATCCTTTTTCTTCGGTAGTAATTGATCAATCTTGCGGAATTCTCCCAACGTGTCGTACTTTTCCTTCTTTCCCTTTCGCATCCAGTCCATGGCATTGTTGAGGTCCTTCAGCCTTTGTTCAGGAGTTCGTACACAAACAGGCATGGTTCCAAGCTTCGCAAAGCCATCACTAGAATCGTCCTCAGCATCATCAACCCTGTCTGGATGCCTGACCCAATCAATAGAACTTTCAATTTCCCTTGCACGATCTTCGGGAGACTGGCCTTTCTTCTCAAGCATGGAATCAAGCTTGCGGAAGTCACCTGTTGGATCAGTCGCTTCATCAGCTTTGCCCTTCTGACGCATCCAGTTCATGACGTCGCTCAAATCTTTTGCCCTTTGTTCAGGAGTACGGCGAGATACAGGGACTGTCCCGATAGTCTCGAAAGATGGAAGCCCAGTGGCATCACTAGTCGATACGCCACAGTTGCGCATCCAATCCATGAATCCTTCAATTTCACGAGCACGTTCCTCTGAAGTCTGGCCACGCTTCTTTGGAAGAAGCTTGTCGAGCTTTCGGAACTCTCCAGTTGGATCATACTTGTCCTTCTTTCCCTTTCCCTTATTCCGCATCCAGTTCATGGCATTGTTGAGCTCTTCTTGCCTTTGCTCTGGTGTACGAATGCAGACAGGCATGGATCCCATGGTGCTGAAATCAAGGGTGGGCTCATCTTCAACAGGAGCGACGCCTTGACTTCTCAACCAATCCAGCGAACCCTCAATTTCTAGTGCACGATCTTCAGGTGTCTGGCCCTTTTTCTTCGGCAACATACTATCCAACTTTCGGAATTCTCCACTAGGATCGTACTTGTCCTCCTTCTTTTGCCCCTTGCCTTTACCCTTGCGCATCCATACCAAAATGTTCTCAAGGTCTTTCGACCTTTGCTTTGGAGAACGAGTAGAAGTGGCAGCGGAACCTACAGGTTTCATGCTTTCAACAGCCGAATCTTCGAAGTCAGCAACCAAGCCCCTGGTTCGCATCCACATGAGGGCATTGGCAATTTCATTTGCTCTGTCTTCGGCACTTTGTCCCTCTTTCTTGGGGAGATTGAGATCTAGCTGCTTGAAAATTCCATTGGGATCCAACTTTCCGTCCTTGTCTGCACGAAGCCACGAAAGCACAGCGTCGAAATCATCAGAGCCATAGGTCTCCCCCGACTTTGTACCAAACGCTGGCAGCACTGACAACTTCTCAAAAGACGGAGCACCATCCTCGTCGTAGACATCAACTCCATTTTGGCGAAGCCAGTTCAAGGCATTTTCCATTTCTTTGGCCCGTTCATCCTTCGACTGGTTTGGCTTCTTGGGGAGCAATTGGTCCAACTTGGAAAAGGCAGAATCCTCTTCTTCGCTGTCTGTTCCTACACTTCTCAACCAATCAAGGGCACCTGCCCGATCTTTCTCTCTTTCTTCAGCAGAGCGGAGACCCGCAGGAACGAAACCAAGCTTATCAAAAGAATCGATAGGCATGTCATCACTATCGAGATCAATACCATTGCTACGCAACCAGTTCAGGGCATTCTCCATTTCCTTCGCACGGTCCTCAGCGGATTGGCCTTCCTTCGATGGAAGGATGGCATCGATCTTCTTGAACTTCACAGCATCTGCGTCGTCCACATCGTCAATGCTTCCTCCTTTTCCACCACGAAGCCAGCCTAGGGCATCAGACATTTCTCGGGCTCGGTCTGCTTGGGAAGTCGGTTTGAAACCATCCACATCGAATGTCTCAAACGAAAAATCAGGGGCATCTTCGTCACTGAAATCGGCTCCGTTCCCTCTCAACCAGGCAAGAGCGTTTGCCATCTCGTCGGCCTTCTTTTCTTCCTTTGACTTCGGTGCAACAGAGCTGAAAGGGTCGTCAAGACCTCCTAGAGCATTCGGATCCTTATCACGAAGCCAATCGAGGGCTCTTTCTCTCTCTTGGGCAATTTCTTCATCAGTACGCCCGTAGACCTTGCCATAATCGCCATCATACTTGGAGAAATCTGGCATATCGTCGTCATCAAAATTCGCACCGTTAGTGCGCAACCAATCAAGAGCGTTGTTCATCTGCTCAGCCCGTTTCTCTTCTGCAGATTTGGGCCTTACATGCTGTCCTCCCAGAGCCGAAAAGTTGTCATCGGCATCGTCAGGGGAAGAGCTCCGCATCCAAGCAAGAGCATCGTCCATTTCGCGAGCTCTTTTCTCCGCACCCGAAACAGCAGAGATAGGCTTAAATTCGTCCATTGAGGAGAATGCTGTATCTTCGTCACCAATATCTACACCAGCAGCATCATTCTTACGCAACCAAGCAAGGGCATCGTCCATGTCATTTGCGCGCTTCTCTTCTGCAGACATAGGACGGGCGTTGATGGACCCGACACCTTCGCTCGCATCGTCTTTGGACTTTTCCTCCTTTTGAGCTTGTGACCTGAGCCAATCAAGAGCACTAGGAGGCGCAGATGATCCGTCAGTTCCGACCTTGAGGAAGCTACCAACCGATCCGAGACCGCTGCCCACAGATCCTAGTCCACTTCCAACAGACATCTCTTCCGCAGCATCGTTGCTACGAAGCCAGTCCAAGGCACTAGCCATTTGCTCTGCTCTCTTCTCCTCGTCACTCTTAGGCATGCCTGCAACGCCACCGAAACCAGCAGATCCGCCGCCGCTGGCATCATCAGATTCTGCGTCTGCAGCCTTCTCGGCTTGTCTCTTGCGCAGCCAGTCCAGTGCACCTCCGAAACCACCTTCCTTGATTGAGTCAGATGCACCGCTCTTGTTGAGAACGGTATCGATCTTCTTGAAGCTGTTGACAGTTTCATCATCGACATCTGTCTTGGAGCGCAACCAGTCTAGAGCACTACCCATGGTGGTTGGAGCATCAGCCTCTCCACTCTTCGGCATAAGGGCATCAATCTTCTTGAAGGTGGCAACAGACAGAGCAACAGACATCTCATCATCAATGTCAAGCTCAGCGTCGTTGCTTCTAAGCCAGTCAAGAGCGCTCGCCATCTCATTTGCTCTCTTCTGCTCTTCTGACAGAGCAACTGGCGCAGGTCCGACCTTGGACGCCGGTTGGTCAGATTGGTAAGACTTCAAGCTCTCGCTGATTTCTTTGAAGTTCTCCTTGCGGAACCAATTCAAGTTGTCAGCACTCTCATCTTCGTTCGGTTTGAGATCTGCGTACTTTCGGACCAGTCCAACAAGCTTCTCCGTCTTACTAGCATCCGCAGGAATGGGACTGTCAGTTTCGGCAGAAAAGTTGTTATTTCTCCACCAGGAAATAGAATCCTCGACGTCTTTTGCAACGGCCTTGGGATTTCGTTCCTTCTTTCCTGTCCAAGTCTGGAAAAGCTTTTGCAACATATCTGCCTTGGGGTCAAAGACAGAATCAAAATCAAAAGACTTGCTCTTTTTCCTCATCCAGTTGATAAGCTTAAGAACCTCATCGGAAGCTTCTTCGATGTCCTTACGAGACATGTTCGCCTTCTGCCAGAGCTGACCGAGGATTTGTGCCTGTCCAAACATTTCAGCATCCTTTTCAGCTTCCTTGGTGTCAACTTTCTTCCCGTTTCGTTGCCACCATCCCATAGCTTCATCGAGCTCCTTGGCAACCTTGTTCTGCTCTCTTCGAGAGAGGTGCTTAAAATCAACATTGGAAGAACCAAGATCGTTGTGGAACTCATCAAGAGCTTCCGACACCTGCTTGTGACGGACCATCGCAGGGACAGACTCAAGACGGTCGCTGGCGGCATCGTATTCCTTGCCCTTAGTCTTGTACCAGTTCATGGCACTGATCATTTCCTTGACCGTCTGCTCAGCTTCAACTTCAGAAATGTTTGTAGCATTGTTTCTGCGCCACTCAAGCATCGCATCTTGAAGCTTCAAGAGAGCCTCGCGTTCAGTTGGCTTCACATTCAAGCTTCCGACATCAAAGATCTTTCCAGTGTCGCGGTAAAGGGAGATGGCATCCTTGATTTCTTTGGAAGGCTTCTTGGATCGGCTCCATGAAAAGACTTCTCCAGCCTCACGAGGCTTCCAGGAATCGATGATCTTCTTCACGCGCTCAACAGCAAAAATTTGTTCCTTATTTGCAGTCTTGACATCAAAGCTCTCGCCATTCTCAGCGAACCAGTCAAGAGCACTTTCAATTTCACGAGCGAAAGCATCACCTTCATCCGAAGTGATAGTATCTGCTTCAGCTCCCCTGAGGCGCCAGTCGACCATAGCTTGCTGCAGTCTTCGGAACTTCGCTCCTTCCTCGCCATCAGCAGTGTCAAAGATTTCTGGCTTGTATCCGTTACGACGCAAATAAATGAGAGACTCGGCGATCTCCTTGAGTTGCTCAGGAGTGGGTTCTGCCTTCATTCCCCATAAGCTCAACAGCCCCTGGGCCTTCTTAAACTTGGCATTGTAACCCTTGCTGACCTTGGAGAGGTCCTCGATCTTGTATCCCTTTTCAAGGTACCAGGAGAGAACTTCGTCCATTTCCTTGGCCATGTACTTCATGTCGTCCATAGAGAGTCCATCGCGCTTGATCTGGAGAAGAGCATCCTTGACCATCTTCATCTTGGCGGCAGTGGCCTCATCGAGATCGGAAAGAGGAGTGTCCTTGTACTTCGCCCACAAAGCAAGAGCTTCTTGCATCTCCTTGTTGCGCTTGTCCAAAGAATCACCTTCCTTGAGTCCGAACATGGCCATGAGTCTCTTGCACTTGAGGAACATATCCGCTTCCTCGTCTGTGGCAGTGAGAGGGTCGTAGGATCCAGCATGCTTCTTCCACCAGTTGAGAGCATCTTCCAATTCCTTGGCACTGTCGTTCTCCTTGAACTTCCAGTCGGCAAAAAGATCCTTCAAGTTGTTGATGACAGCCGAGTTGTAGAGAGGGTCGTTCTTGTCGAAAGCACCACTCAAGATCATGCTGAGACAACCTTGCAGATCCTTAGCACGTCCTTCAGCATCCTTAGGGTCATCTCGAGGATCGTACTTTTCCCAATCGGGCATCGTAGTTCCCTTGAGCTTCCATTGCCCAAAAAGAGCATTGACCTTCTTGAAAGTACCTAGGTTGTATTCAAAGTCCTTGGCCTCTTCAACGTGAGAAGATCCTTGGTTTTGCCACCATCGGACGGCCTCTTCCAGTTCCTTGGCTTTCTTTTCCGCAGCAATCATCTCACCGCTTTGGTACTTTTGCAGGGACTTCTTGACCTTCATGGCCTTCTTCGTGTCCTTATCGTACTTCTTGTGTGAGGGTGGCTTATAGTCCTTGTTTGCAGCCCACCAGTCAATGACAGTCTTCATGGAATCAACGTCTCCAATCATGGAAACTCCCTTAACCTTATCAGCGCCTTGATAGGTCTCATTCCACCACTTGAGAGTATCCCCAAGTCTCTTTGCATTGGCCTCTGCTTCTAGTGTAGAAGGAGTAGCGGCAGCGGGTGCGGCTTTCTTGGACTTTTTGGATGACTTCTTTGACGACTTAGAGGTGTCTTTCACGGTATCCTCCTGTCGCTGTCTCAGCAGAGACATCAAATCCGGCATTTCTTCCGTCTTGAAGTCGGTGTTATTAGAGAAGAGCGAGATATCGTCCGCTCCCGTAGAAGCTTGATCTTGTTCCCACCAGTTATCCGAACCGGTGAAAATATCAGAGCCTGGCGCAGGTTCTGGTTCCTCGGCGGCAGCTGCTGCTGCGGCGGCAGGATTTGTGAGCCAGGCCATGGCGTTGGCCATCTCGTTGGCCCGGCGCTGGGCCTCGTTGGCGTTGGTGTTGGCCCGGATGGGAACTCCACTCTTCGAGGGGTACTTCGCAGTCCCGATGGTGGATTCGTCTCCCGCGGGAACAGCAGCATTCATCATTCGTCCAATAGAAGTGAATAGAGAAGGAGCTTCTTCATCTGGAAGATTAACCATCTTGGCCTTCTTGCTCTTGGGACTTCCCTTCTTTCCCTTCTTTGATCCCTTGGGGGAACGAGGGCGCGAGGTGGCCGCACCTCTTCCGGCTCCTCGGCCTCCTGGGACACGTCCCGCTCCTCCGCGAGCAGGTCCTCGGCCTCCGGCAGCAGGACGGCGTCCTACAACCGGGGGAGGAGGTGTCTCCATTTGTTCATCTTCTTCGGCTCCAAGTGACCACCAACTCATGTTGAATTTATTTAGCTATTAAGTTGTTGTGTCGTAGATAAATAGAAATACTAAAACAGAAGGATTGAATAAAAAAGTCAAGTGCTTTCTATCCCTGTCGTCGTAAGAGAGTGGTTGTGTTCGTTTGCTTTGTTAGCTTTAAGAGTTGCTCAACAGGATGTTGTCGCTGGCAACAGATCGTCTTGTTCTAATATGGGATTGATTGCTTGCTGAGCTTCACTTTCTCACTAATAGTTTTGCAAGGAGCTGAGCCTAGATCTCCTTAAGCTTTCTACGTGAATCCTACTGGACACTCACGAAGGAACAGAATTGACCCTGAAACTGCACAACCGTGAGTTAAGTACCTGAGTGAAGGGGCATTTAGTTCGACATTCCAAACAGGTCGTTCACGTACGTTTTTTACATACTTCTACGCAAAGCGGTATGGGTCATTACGGAGAAATAAGCCCAACACAATATCTAGTTCCGTACATGCAGTCATCCGCTGTCTGTCGTATTTGTGACCGATCGTGATCGGATCGAAGCCAACACTTAAGCCACCACCTAAAGTGGTCGTGAATACAGCCTGTCGGCATGACATATGCTAATAGTTTCCTTCAATCCTGGCCAGACACGAAAAAATCCCTGACAATTATTGGAGCGAACAAGCGGTCGTCTTGGAAGGACATGATGCACTCAAAAATTACTTTTGTTGGAGCGGATTAATCTGACTCATAAGAGAAAAACGACTCCCTGAATCACGAGAGCCGTTGAAACGTTCTGATGGGCAAAACTCCAATAGAAACTAATCTAACTTACAACCAAAGAATTTGCCACAGTAACGCCACTAGCTAGTTTAAGAAAAGAGGAGACACACAGTTAGGCAAAAGTTTTCTTGTTTTACAATCAGAGAGAGATTACAGGTTGGGGAGTGCTATGAGTCTTCCTGTTTCTCCGCTGCGGATGCGGGGGCACCTCCTTTCTTCATTGCCCTTGCTCGAGCCACCCACTCGGGACTCTTTGATCTAGACGAGACATGATTGGCAAAGGCAGGAGGGACGGGCACCTTTTGGTCAGTACCTCTTCCCTTTTCCCACATAGCCATTCGGGCGCGAAAGCCAGTGACTACTGGTTTTTCTGCAGGTTTTGTTTCTTCTGGTGCTACAGGCTCTGCTGCCTTGGGTTCAGGCTCCTCAGCAATTTCGGAAGGTTCTACTGAAGGGTCGGTGACAGTCGTCTTTGGCGATGCTGCAGGCTTTGGATCTGGCGATTTTGATCTTGCTCTAAAAGATGGCCGTGCAGGTGATTTTGCTTTTGCTGAAACAGATGAATCAGGAATCGCTGCCTTCACTAGCACTGGGGATTTCGATCGCGCCCGAGAGAATGGCGCTTTAGCCGGTACTTCTTTGGGAGCCCCCATCTTGGCATCTGGCCTGCCTCTTACCACCTCTAAAAACTCGCAGGTCTCATCTTCCTCCTCTTGTGGAAGGACCTCCAGCAATTTCGCCGCTTCATCCGATATGTTTGCTATCTGTCTGGTGTATGCTGGTTCTGATTGTAGGTCCACTCCTTCGCCTCCACAGGAAAGTATCAGTTTCCAGTATGCATCTTTTTCGGGAGAGGCATCACCAAGCTGCCACAGTTTGACTCTCATTCCATCTAGCTGTTGTTTTATTCCGCTGTTGTCTTCTAAGAGCTTCTTTTCGCCTTCCTGACGTTCAATGACCAGTCGTCGATTTCTAGTCTGTAGATCAATCAAGTGTTCTTCAAGATACGTCAGGTGATTCTCGCGACTTTCTACTTTTTCTGTCATTGTTTTGTTCACAAGGTGGAGCTCATTCATTTTCCATACAATTGCTTGCAAGTCATTTGACTTTCTCTCTAGTTCGGATCGAAGAGTGTTCATCTCTTGAGCTAGCTTCATCTTGCCCAAAGCTCCCTGTCTTGCGGATAGAGCTTCAACCATGGCCTTTTCTGCGTTGACTGCATTTTGTAACCCTGCACATTTACTTGACAATTCAATCAGCTGGTTTTCGATCTCTGACTCTTTTTGCATCGCAAGTTTCGCTGCGGGTGATTCGACCAGCTTTTGACGGTAGGTAATCAGTTTTCCAGGTTCTGGAGGGTTGGCCGCAGAAATATTTCTCAGCGAAGGGTCCTTTGATCCAAACATCTTTTCAATTAATAACAATTCCTTTTTCCCAGCCTCTTCGGATTCCCTCTTGCTGTTGGACAGAGCGTCGTCAGACGGATTATAATCTGGTGAATTCGTATCCTCGCCAACTTCTGACTTCTCAATTAAGCCACTATCAATCATCAACTTATCAATATCAATGATCTCCTCCAGGTCAGGAACGCCTGGAATCTTTTTGCTTGTTTCCTCCATAGTCTGCCTGGTGTCGCCATTTCCCTGTGCTGCTTTGTTTTTCATCAACCGGACATAGAAGCTTCTGAACTGACGAAGGAACAACACAGCTTCTTTCTCTCGAAATTGACTTATTCGCACACTACTCCCTAATTCTTCGTTCCGACTTGACAAGGCTGCTATTTCTCTCTTTGCATCACTCAGCTCTTGTTCTATTCTTTTTCTTTCTTTCAGCATAAGTTCTTTCTCACTTCGCAGCGACAGCACTTCAGATTGATAATCTCGCTTTGCCATATCCGCCTTTTCACGTGCAGACTTGTGCTCCTGCAGCATTCTTTCCGTTTTGCCTTCGTCGGCTTTGGCTTGGTCCTCGCTCCCGTTTCCAATAGTCGATACCGAAATTTTCAGATCAGCCCCCGTTTCACCCTTGGCAGTTTCCGCGATTTTCGATATTCCTTCCCAAACTTTGTCCGATTGTTTCGCTTTACCAGTCTCCTTGAGCGTCTTGCATTCTAAAGCCAAGACTTTCATCAATCGCGTCAAGTTTGCTTGATTTTGTTCTGCCTTGTCCAATTGTGCACGATATTCAGTCAACGTTAATGCTGCTCTTGGCCTGGGAAAGTTTCTTAAACTCCGCAGCTTTTGACCATACTTAATTGTGTTGACAGTTTCACCGATGCTGTAACTCGAGGGAGAGGCTGTACAAATGCACGTCGTATGGCAGTTTCCACCAAAACTGGATCTCAACAATTTCGCAAGTTTGGAAACGTACAAAAGCGAACTCGGATTGACCCGCTCTTTTTTCCCTTGCTTGGAAAGCTCGACACGAATTGTATTGTATAAGCTCTGCAGCGTCCCGTTCACCATTCTACTTTCCATTCCCAGTGCGGAATCCGCTTGACGAGATGACTTGCTTCGACCTTGCTCACTCCCTGCCAAATCCAACATCAACAATCGGCTCGAGCGGTGTGTACCCTTTGCCCGGTCTAGTAATTCCACCTTCAGAGAAAGTACCAAATGGGATCTGCTAAAGTCTTGGTTTTGCTGAGTGGCCGACATAGTTCTACAAGCATTTCCTCTGGCGACAATCGCGAAGACGTCTTTGGGTTCCAAGCAGCATAACTCCGAAGCACCAATCAGCGTATATTCACCATCATCCCGCTCGGTCAAGTGTATTTCCTTGCTCGAAGGTTGCAAGAGATCAAAAATTTTTTCAACGTAAATTTCGACAAGAGAACATCGAACTGTACATTGAATCGATTTCGGCAGCTTCTGAATCTCTGAAAAAATCTCCGTCACCGTCCTCGCTATCATCCCCTCCGTCAGCTGGGGATTTCTTTTCGGATCTAAACTATCTTCTGCGCCTACATGATTGTTGTTGTTGTTTTTAATTTCACCAGACGAACGCACGATCATTTCCACTCCATGACCTTCACCCATCATCGTGTGGGTTTTCCCTGTTCCTGTTTGACCATACGCCAAGACTGTGCAGTCTATGCCATCCATGATTTTCGTTGGTACATCCGATAAGCATTCCGTAAAAACTTCTTGTTGCGATGCGTACTCGTCAAAGACCTTTATTAGCACATTTTCGGAAAGGGAGGGTGGAGCAACCGACAATTAGAACAACATGAGGTACGTCTGAGATATTCACGTACAAAATACGTAGAAACGTACCGCATCAAAAGTAAAGTCATAAACACCCTGCAGAGGAGAATCCACAGTGACAAGTGTTGGGTTGTCGTGCAAATGAATGCAATCCTTGGATCTCTTGGATGTTTCTAGCTTATCCATCGGTCGAAACCGTAGATAAACTTTGACGTTTTCACCATCGCCACACATTATTGGTTGGACGATGGCCTTTGTGGATGTGATCGAAGGTCGGAATGTTGGGTTGCTTTTTGGGAACAAACGAGTTTTCCACACTCAAAACTGCGCAGACGGATCCCGCACAGTCGCGCTCAGATTTGCAAACCCGGAGATCGACGACTTCTTCGACACAGCACACTGGGGACAGAAACACGTATGTCTGTTTCCACTGATCTGCTTTCGGAATGAAGCCAGCGATGTTGTACTTGTCACTTGTCACCTGCCTCTGCAGAGCATTGTTATTGCACCAACAGCAGCTCGACTAGAGGAAAAGATAATAAAGACCCGAGCTGAGACCGTTCCAGTCTCAACCGAAGAATCAGCCAGTTGCAATCTCATACAACAGTTTGCTGAATATTTTCTTGCGCTTATCCGTAGTTGCAAGTGATATCAGAACACCAAGAGAATCCAGCAACCATGAAGACAACTTCTAAACGCGCCTCCATCTGTTTGTTTTGGTTTACCTTTTGCATATCCTTGGTACATTCATTGTTATCTCCCCAGCACCGGATTTCCTCCTCCACCAGAACTTCTTCCTCCTTGCTCAAGCTACAGAAAGGTTGGTTTGCTTCGGACTACCCAGAAGGAGACGAAGACGAAAATGATCTTGTCACAAGAGAAGCTTTCCAGCGCGATCTGTTACAGGACCCCAAAGTCAAACGAAGACGAAAGAATGGAAGATATAAGCCCATGGACAATCGAGACAACCTTCCTTTTGCCGTCAAGAAAATCACTCCCGATCCGTATACACACCCTCAAATAAAGAAAGACAAGCGCAAAGCCGCCAAGACGAAAAAGAGCGACCTGGATCGGTCCCTGACGAGCTCTAGGTTGTTTACCGAAAGCGACAAAGGAACCTCGACATTACTGGGGGAGTTCAAACTGGACAAGGGCACCACTAGCGGCGACGTCATTATCATTGGCGACAAGGAGTTTCAAGTGCAAACTGCACGGTGTCAATACAAATATGCTGGAGGAAAACGTTTTGTTATGGTCCGCAAAATTCTGGAAGTAAAAGAGGTGACAAGGGTGGCAAAAGAAGAATTCTTGCTGGAACAATACAAAAAGAGTCCAGACAATGGACAACTGTCATCGGATCTGGAGTAAATTACGAAAACGGCGTCCTACATACCAATAGCCTCAGTTGGCTAGACCATTTTTGTCTTCTTTTGGCAGCAATGAACAAACGGAAGTATTGCCAGTTGCCCCTTCAAGTCTGCTGCTTCGAAGAGAAACACCTCCTACTTCCTATAGATTTGACTCGTGCCTTGCTTTCTATGTAGAACTCTTTATTCCTTTGGTGGCAAAGACTTTAGGACGTACATTCTCAACGAAGTTAAAGGCGAACCATGACGCGAAATTTTCAAAATTTTCAAGCACTGTAGAAACATGCGCGAGTCCGTACGCATGGCCGTCACTCGTAGAGACTATACGCGTACAATCATGATGTTGCATACAAACGATGGCAACAAACGGCTCTCCATCCTTCCATGCTCATCCAATGCCACTGTTCCCATTGTCTTTATCACCTCTTGTTTCTCTTGTAATCTCCAAATATGTCTGCTGAAGAAGTTGCCAAAGCATTCACTCAACACTACTATCAAGCTGTTGATACAAATGTTGAGAGTCTGGCTGGCCTGTTTGTGAGTTTTAGGAATCGCTCACCAGTGTCGCCCGTTGCAAGCATGATTACTCACTCACTCCTTCACTTTTCTGCCCCCATACCTAAAGCAAGCAAGTTCCATGATGACATTTGAGGGTCAGACCTTTCAGGGACCACAAAACATCATCACGAAACTCAAGGGCGTCGGACAAGTGCAACATCAAGTAAAATCAATGGACGTGCAGCCATCTACATCCCCGTCGGCGCTCATCATTTTTGTCACTGGAACCATCAAGATCGGAGGCGATAATCCCCTCCACTTTTGTGAGTTCTTTCAACTCGTTTCGACAGGAGCCAACCAATACTACGTCCACAACAGTATTATGCGACTGAATTACGGTTTGTAGCAACTGCTCGGAATACTTGTGTTGCAGTGCTGGACAAAGAGGGCGGGCAAGCATTGTGTTTTTTTCACAGGCTAGGTAAATGCAATGTGGTAGAATGCTAGTACCAGTAGAACAAAAGGAGATGCATTGTTTTTCGAGTTCAACCAATTGTCTATCAGCAAGAATAGTGTTTTCTAACGTTGGTAAAAAAAAAATCAAGATTGCTTGCTCTGACTGCTATTACTACTTTGTTTGGTCCGGGAAATCATGCGCTGCCGTATTCAATTTGCAATAGGTCGAAATGTATAATGATAGTAGTTGTGAGTTGTGAGTGGTAACCCCGTCTGGCACACTCTTGCCATGACACCAAGATCACTTTAGTCAAACCACCAGAGAGGATGTGTTCCCATTGTCACCTGTTTCCGCAGATACCCAAAACAACGGCGGCTTGGCAAAATAGATTGAAGTGTCGATTGCATCTGTTGCTGGTTCAAAAAGTAGCAGTTGATGAGAAGGAAATTCTACTGTTTGGCCACCACCAGAATTCCAATCTGCCTCTTTTCTTTCACTTGATTGCAGCATAGTAGAGCTTGCATTCCATAGAATCCATTGAGCACAGTTTTTGCGTTAGAGGGTTGTATTCATCAGGCTGTCCGGACTTTTCTGTTACCATAAAAGCAAAAAAGTGACATCTGTGGGATTCGAACCCACGCCCGAAGACAACGGCCTTAACGTTGCGCCTTAGACCGCTCGGCCAAGATGTCATGTTGACAAACGGAATCATTCAAATGACCTGTTACCTTTTTTTTCACGGGTGGGCCTCCGAGTGATGGGGCAGGTGGTGGCAGGTCTCAAAACAACAAAGTGATTGCGTACAGTCTCTTACAACATTCTACGATGATGAAAATCCTATTTAGTAGATCTTGTCAGTCGTACTGTATCCAATCTTGAATCGTGGGTTCGACCCATTTCGCTTTCTTTCATCGTTGTCCTTTCCATAATCCCACACTCCTGTCAAAACTTTCGAACAACACAAACCTACAATGACTTCCTACTATCAATTTAACGAAGAAGTGTTCCGATCCGATGGTAAGTTTTTGATATAAAAGCAACCGATGACGTTCCAATTTTTAATACAGCCGCGTTGCTAACTGTCATTCTTGTACAGTTGCCAAGGCTCTCAAGGGAGTCGAGCAGATTCTGGAAGTTCACCGTCACCCTCAGCTTGCAGAAGACGTTGATCACGAGTATGTCAACAAGTATGAGCTTGCCAATCGCATGGTCAATACTTCAATCATTGCGCAGATGAACTGCTTGGAAAGGATGGGCTTAACCTCCGAGGTGTTGAAGGAAATGGATTCTTCCAAGAGTACCACCTTGCGTTTTCAAACGTCTGAAAAATACAGCTTTTTGAAGGAACAAAACGTGGACGTACCTTCTGACCGCAGTTACGAGACAGAGGAAGAGTCGAAATCATCCTCAACCTTCTTTGGGAATACAAAAACCTCCACCGTTCACAGAATGGTCAAGAAGGTCAAAGAATATCACTGGACGGTCGACACACATTGGGAAATTTCTGTCTTCTCTGGAACGGATGTGAACAAGAAGAAAGTTATTAAAAGCCGTGACTCTTCTATCATTATAATTACTCAATCCGAGGTTGCACCACTCTTGGGCAATCGTTCTCCTTCCACCGCTGACGTGTCCTTGACATGGCTGTCGCAACAGATTGACGTGGAGAAGGGGGCTACTACTTTTACGATTGATACAGAAAAATCG